>CAMXCT020001527.1:0-65000 GCA_947184155.2 Cladocopium goreaui
TTCCCAATTCGGTATGGTTCACCAAACGGTAAGTCCTTGGGTACGTTTTGGGGTTTCTGGTTCCGCGGCAAATCTTAGATCCCCTTCAAACAAGAAAAACATCCTTTCAAAATGGTGAGTATCCCAATCTATGGCCACAAAATTGAAACAGTTCGCCATGGAACATGGTCCATAGAAATAGATGATTTACTTATCAAAAGCATGGTGGATCTTTCCATGGCTATGTTAGTCATAACCAGATGGTATACTAAACTGCACCCATCCAAGACCATCCAAGTTTTATCCACGGAAAAACTTGGGCAGAGCTACTGCTTTTGGTGCGTGGTCACCTCCTGCTGTGCATGTCGGTTCTGCGCCTTGGCAGTAGGTCGGCAAAGCCATGGGAAATCACTGGATGAACAATAGGGGGATGGGTCAAAACATATCATCATCATATATATAAAATTATATAAACATCCACTAAGCAACTATGACTTCGGATGACTATTTGGGGGAATAAACTTGAGTAAACATCCGCTAAGCAGCTATGACTTAGGATGACTCTCGGTACCATCCGGGTGCCGTTTGGTTTTGACTCATCGCCGTGAAGTTTTTTCGAAAAAATCATCCGGTGGTTCCTGCAGATCGTTGAAAAAGTCAAGTCTGAGACAACTTTCCATTCGTGTGCCTCAATTTAAATCCCATTAATGATCCCATATAATCCTATATAATCCCATGAATGGACATTTAAATCCCATATAATCCCATATATCCCATATAATCCCTGGTTGGTGGTGCTGGCTGTGCCCATCTTGAAAAATGATAACGTTCGTCAATGGGAAAACGATGACATCCCATATATGAAATGGAAACCACCAACCATCAATGTCCAACCCGGTTGAACACTAGACTGCCAACCCCGGATTAATAAACGGTGACTATTACTTGGGGACTTGGGGGGTTTACAGTACCCCCAAAAATAATCTTAAATATCACAAATTAATATCAATAACCAACTGGTTGGTGGTATACCTACCCCTCTGAAAAATATGAGTTCGTCAGTTGGGATTATGACATTCCCAATAGATGGAAAAATAAATTTCATGTTCCAAACCACCACCCAGAAAAGAGACTTAGTAAGTATTGGTACCCCTGGACCCCTGAATGAATAAACTGGGGAGTTAGCAAACTCCTCAGTTGACATTCACCAATCCCTCCATCGCGACACGTTGAGATCTTCGAGCTCCTTGTCCAAGACGTTGCGTTTTCCCACCTGGGGCCGGGGTTTGATGCTTTGATGTTTTCTCCATAAAACACGTGTTTTCTTGTCATGTTTTTGGGGACCATCATCCAATTTCCATACTAGATACTTGAATATATATATATATATCATAGATTATATATCTTAGAAAACACCAAACAGTATAGTATATCTCCAGTGGGTCCAGTGTCAGCTCCGTGGCTTGCTGGAGAATCCCCGATTTACCACTATAAACCTCTATCTATGAGTAGTTCGGATTTTTTCCCCTGCTAGCCATGCTTTCCAGAGGGTATATAACATATTATAACATTATATAACCCATAATCATCCCGAAAAAAAATGCCATAATCATCTCATTGATATTCCATGGAAAATCGTGCAGCTCATCGGATATCCAATGTTATATAGCTGGATTTGTTGCATCTCAGCTATCGCGGGCTCGGCAAAACTTGACCCACCAAAAATTGGTGCACTGAGACCACACACCAAAGTGTCATGGGTCACATCCTCCTTCTGCATCTTCTTCTTCAGGTCCTGATTCGATGTCGGAGATCCCATGGAGAACAACCATCTTTCGGAGTCAAATGGGGTGCACCCCCAAATCATCCAGTCATTAGATCATTTTAGTATTAAAACAAAGAAAAAAACTAACCATTTAAAACCTATGCGAATTTGGAGATCCCCTATTTTAGGAAACCCCCATAGCGACTTGTCCCGTGCTAAGAAATTGCAACCACATGTCATGGGGAATTCGATGGAATTCATGGGAGATCGTGGCCGATATACCCAACACTATGAGATGGGTCTGCCCTTAATATTCAATGGATTGGTTTAAGATAAAAATCTACAGGAAAACCATGGTTTTTACCATCAAATTGGTTGGGCTTTCCTGTAAATTTTCCCATCATCCAGTTCTATGAAATATGGATTGAAAGTTGGGGAAATCGGTATGTTTCAAGACTGGTGGAATTTCCAAGCACTGGGACCAACAAGCATCAATACACCTAATGCATCAAAACCCATATCATACGAATGCCTCGTGAAATGTTATGTTCATGGCGCACAATCAAAATTGGCCCTTCAAAACTTAAACCAAAACACTGATGGAAGAACTTACTTTTGGAACAACATAAAACCCGTAGGAGCGGCCAAATTGCAATCATTCAAATCATTCTTCGGATCAAAAAACCGAGGGGGCTGTCCGTATATCTACTTCCATCGGACTGTCCACCCCGGATAAATAAACTCCGTTGATGAATTTGGATGCTCACCCCATAGTGGTGAATACGGTGCCATTAACATGGACGACCCCCTATTGCCCTCATGGGCAATGCCCAAACCATAGACAATTTGCCTATCAAAAGTGGTGATTTTCCATACCGATGTTAATTTGCCAGAGGGTATATAATATCATATAATCTGGGTAAATTATAATAATTCACCAACCTGAATTAAGGCAATTTGGGGATGATTTCCCTTATTAACCATGATTCCAGGGCTCGGTCGCAGTGAGGTCGTGATGAAATTTACCCAGATATTAGTGCATATACTGTATAGATTGGTGGCCTAGAAAAATCCGCTCTTGACATAGCTTGCCCAAAAAGCCAGGGCCTCCAGGGACCGCAAAAAAAAAGCGCTAAAGGCGCTCCTCGCAGTGTTGGTCATTGATCTTGGAGCTTTCTGTCATTAGCTGGAGTCGCATCTGCTTCTTGGCCCTGGAACTGACTGCAGGAACTGGTCGTCTTTATTGGGAAAGAAACGAAAAAAAGGACAGAACACCAAGAAAAAAAACAGAATATGGTCTTGTCTGAAAATATGGTACCCCAAAATGCAACAGTAGCAATAGTAGTAGCAGCAGCAGTAGGTCATCATTTTCTCCCATGGGGATTGGGATCGTTTGGGGAATGTTCCAAACTCCAGACACACCAAGATCCAGCATATCCCGCTGATGGAAGTTGAGCATGACGTTCTACTTTAAGTCAGAGGGATGATAGAGGCCCCAAGCAATCCATGCTGCACCAACAGCATCTTCGACAAGTGCGCCACCAGTACATGTCCCTCAAGTAGTCAGTTCCATTGACTGGAAAATCCCCCTGTGCGGATGATCTTCCCATTCAAAGCTCCAGTTTTGGACGGGATTTCTCATTGCAGGCCACACCTAGAGCCAGCTCTCAAAACGTCCCCGGTTGCACCTGGATTCATCAATTTCTTTGGCCTCTTTGTTAATTTCCCAAGCTTGGTCATTGGCGGCCTGGCCGCAAACAAGAAACACAAACATCGGCTTGTCCCCAAACAACGGCTAGCCATCTGCTGAAGATAAGGAACAGGACCATGACAATGAAACAACCATAACAACCATATGGGTTGATTTCTACGCCAAACTATTAACAGGAAAACATGGGGACTTTCGTACCGATTCTGAAATTCAGGGAGTTTCCTGACCAATTTCTGGCTGGAAGAATCGCACCTGGATTGCGGCCACTTTCTCCTTTTGTGCCTGGCGGAGAAGTGGCTAACATCATTCATCCCATGGGATTCTCCGAAACTTGGAACACATCCCATGGTGCTGAGGTGCTTTTACCTACGAGTAGTATATATATATATCTTATAGATTTTATGTGTTCCAACACGTTCCAACCATATATATATATATATACCACATATATATATACCACATATATATATATACCACATATATATATATACATATATATATATATATGTATACATATATATCCATCTAGGTGTTCCAACCGGATTCCAACCGCCAGTCATGGATCATTTTCCCTATGAAAATTGCAATACCATTGGGGCTATCCCGAGTATCCCGTCCCATTTTCAGACTCCCCCAGGTATCATATTCTTCGTTAGTTATGGGAAACATAATCCCATGAAAATTGCCATTACCCTCTGGTTATGACTAACAGTTTGCCATGGAAAATCACCATGCTATTAATAGGTAAATCATCTATTTCTATGGGCAATTTTAAATAGCTATGTTAGTTTACCAGAGGGTATATCCCACATAACTAACGGTTGATGAAGCCATGTCACCTGTTGGTTAGATCCCCATTTTCAGACGCTGTTGGACGGTACCAGACCTCTTTTTGTTCTCCTGTGGAATATATCGCCATTAACATGCTATGATATGACCACCATTTTATGATATACTCTATGACTCTATGTTTTTATGGCTCCGATGGATGCTTGATTTATGTTGGTCTAATCAAGTTTAATCAAGTTTAATCAAGTTTAATGTGGGTACAACATGGTAAAACAATGATTCAAACCATCCCCCAGTCACCATGTTTACAGCTGGAAGTAGCGGCTACCCCCGTTCGTCATAGCTGGTCATTGGTCATTGCCTCCTGCAGCGCCCGCACGGCGTTTTCGAACTTCTCGGCCTGGCAAATCAAGAACAACTGGAGATCAGTTGATTACCCGGCCTGGTAACCAATGGGATATTAAGAGATATTAATGGTTAATGATGGCTAATAGTGGTTTTCATAATGGTTTTCCTGAGATCTAGATATACCATCCTCTCAACTACTATCCCCAGACCCTAGGAAACTTCATTGTAGACCCTGGATCTACGGTCTGAAGTGGGGTCTGGGATGATAATCCCTAGGTGATTCCAGAAATATAACGGAACCATGCTAGACCTTACCTAGGGGTCCGGGAACTTGCACATAACACAGCTATGATCCTGGAAGGCTCAGAGAGGTAACTTCACTTTAGACCCCTGGTTCCTTCAAACAGCTCCCGGCATCTCCGGCAGTAAGCCTAACAAGACGCATCCTTCCAGGTATTTTGGGGTTGGATGTGTATGTAATGTGTCCCAATATGTTTTTCCTATCTTTTCCTCATCTTCATGGGTCTGAAATGGTTTGCCTGATCCTGAAACCGTAAGTATTCACCACAAATGCTATGGGAACATCATTTCCGACCCATCAAGATGGACCATTCCCAACTATACAGAGGAGAAACCATCACCATCAAGAAAGAAATCAATGATATGTGTTGATACCAATGGGTATTTGATTTGGAATCATGTCCACCTTCGAGGTATTTTGGGGTTGGATGTGTATGTAATGTGTCCCAATATGTTTCTCCTATCTTTTCCTCATCTTCATGGGTCTGAAATGGTTTGCCTGATCCTGAAACCATAAATATTCACCACAAATGCTATGGGAACATCATTTCAGACCCATCAAGATGGACCATTCGCAACTATACAGAGGAGAAACCATCACCATCAAGAAAGAAATCAATGATATGTGTTGATACCAATGGGTATTTGATTTGGAATCATTTCCACCTTCGAGGTATTTTGGGGTTGGATGTGTATGTAATGTGACTCGATATGTTTTCCTATGCTTTCCTCATCTTCATGGGTCTGACATGGTTTACCACATCCTGAAACCATAAATATTCACCACAAATTCTATGGGAACATCATTTCAGACCCATCAAGATGGAACCATTCCCAACTATAGAGAGGAGAAACCATCACCATCAAGAAAGAAATCAATGATATGTGTTGATACCAATGGGTATTTGATTTGGAACCATTTCCACCTTCCAGGTATTTTGGGGTTGGATGTGTATGTAATGTGACCCGATATGTTTTCCAATGTTTTCCTCATCTTCATGGGTCTGAAATGGTTTACCACATCCCGAAACCATAAATATTCACCACAAATGCTATGGGAACATCATTTCAGACCCGTCAAGATGAACCATTCCCAACTATAGAGAGGAGAAACCATCACCATCAAGAAAGAAATCAATGATATGTGTTGATACCAATGGGTATTTGATTTGGAAGCATTTCCACCTTCCAGGTATTTTGGGGTTGGATGTGTATGTAATGTGACCCGATATGTTTTTCCTATTTGTTTCCTCATCTTCATGGGTCTGAAATGGTTTACCACATCCTGAAACCATAAAAATTCGTTTATCGCAACCATCCATCAAATATGTTATTCGTTTATTGGTGCGATTATGCACCATTATGAACCATTACAATCCATTACATAAAAAATAACATCGCCATTTTACCATCATCTTGTGACAACAAGATTGCGCCTTATGTCTCCACTGGTTGTGGTTGATTGATGTTGGTTGTGGTTGCTTGGTATGCGTTTGGCAACCTTTATTAAGGTTCCAAGGATGCAAAGGGTCTAGGATGAAGTTCCCTATGCAAAAGCCAAAAGGTCTAGAATGGGTTTCCCTCATGATAGCAAGGGTCTAACATGGTAGGAGGCAAAAGGTCTACAATGATTTTGAGACCATCTTAGACCTTCCATATTGGGAGCCCTAGGCAAACCATCTTAGACCCTCTAGTAGTTGAGGGTATGATATACCCACTGGTAAACATACAAAAAGCTATTGAACATGGTGATTTGGTTATAGTGGATTTTGCTATAAAATGGTGATCTTCAATAGCTTTTTATGTAAACGTTGACCAGGCCGGGTATCCAGAACACTCAGAGTAGGTTGGCTTCAATTACTGCAAACAAACGACACAGAACGCTGGGTCAAAACGGCACCCGCACTTTTTCGCGCCAATGATTCAAACTCGCAACTGCGACTAATCAATCCTCTAACTAGAAAGGCTCCAAACCATCCAGTTTTTTTCTGGCTATATTATATACATATATATATATACATATACATATATCTGATGTTATGTAATGATATACTGATATACATGTTTTTTTTTCTGGCTAGGAATATCACGGCTCGCCAGCAACCTTGGAGCCATGGGGATCACAGGGGATATGGTGCCATCGCCGGCAATACCACATGGAAAAGAATCGGGTGGGGAAAACACTTTTCTCGACTGGGTTGAATGTCAAAATCGGCCATAAAAAACCATCAATTTAACCATCACAAAAAAAAGAAACATTGAATTGCCACAAGTTGGGGGCATGCCAAATTTTGGAGAAACCATATGACAGTTCACCCAGTTGTCATTTGGTCACCACCACCCGAAAAAGGCACTGCGGGTCAGCTGGAAAAGGCGCAAGCGTTTTGAATGGATAGTCGCTGCAGTAAACCCCCCCAACAAAAAAGAAGTAAAATCCCACTGAACTAGTGATAGAGTAGAGCTTTTCATAGTTTTCTATCTTTTTGGGGATTACATCATGTTTATTCTGCGTACTTCACTATTAGACATCGAACATGTACCGCAATGTTGTGTAGTTTCTGAGTTGAGAATGAACCTATCCCGTGTTCCTTTGAGAAACATTTGAGAAACATGCCAATGGTTGCACTTTCCAGGAACGCTGTGTTCCTCTGATCACCAAATTGAATGGACCAACACGTCCGAATCAATCCTTGAACTGCAGGACTGCCTGCGGTCCATCAATAGTCCATACTAGTCCTTACTGACACAAAAAAACCTTCTATGATAATTACTAATGTCCTCTAGGTGTTCAACTGCCTGGCTCCCGGTTTTAACCAGTTTGTGTTCCCTGTATTGACCAATTTTGACCCCTTTTGGTGAAAAAACCATGATCCAATGGATCTATCCATCAATCCCATGACGGCGTCAGATCGCCGCAGGACCAGCGCGGGACCAAACTCCTCGTCATGCAATGGGTCGCGTTTCAACCAGGACAGTCGTGGAAGATAAGATGCCCGAAAGTTCAAAAACATGGCTGTGGGTGCTTCAAAACGCATCTTGATGTTCTGTATCCCATTCTCCCGGCACCCCACATTGACCCATACACTTCTGAAATCGCCAGGGCTGGGGGGTACAAAGCACAAAGGGGGTGAACAGACATGTAGGAATCCTAACCAAAGAAAGATATGGAGAAAATCAGGATCAACTTGTGAGACCTCTTGGGACCCGACTTTTCTCCGGACTTTTCCATGTTTTTTTCAGGGCAAGGACTTCAGGGTTCATGATCATATGAGCAGTGTTGGGAATGTATGATATATGGGAATATATTTACATTGTGAATAAATATATACATATATATATATACAGTCACGTACAGTATATACAAGAGCATATGACTGCTTCCTGACCAAAATATCATTGTACACCCTGGACATCTGACCCCGAATAGAAACAAATAATAGGATATATTTGATATTAACGATATTACACCTAGGCGACATCATAAATGAATATATCAATTGGATATAATTGATAAGAAATTGATATTGCCAATTAAGTGAGCACATCATCGTACTTGGTAGTTGGTTACATTGCAGATTGGTGACCAAGATTTCAGCAAGCGGCTCTTCTCAAAGATGAAGTCCCCCTTGACCGCCCGCTGAGCCAAGCAGTAGCGATATGGCCAACTCAAACAAAGGATGCAGCAGATCGCCTTGGGAAAGTTCGTCCATTTTTTCCGTTTCGCTGTATGACTCTGGAGTCAGGAACTGCAAGAAATGCGGAAAAACCAGTGCGTGCCTTTGGCGTTGTAGTTGCACACAAATGTATAGAGAATAAACCACCTCCTATGTGTTTAATGCGGGGGGGTTCGCAGAGATGTTGAACAGAACAATAGTCAGGGAAACTGGATGGCACGAGTGGGCACTGGGATTTTTCATAAAAATACTGAAAGTCAATTTCCCAGGTATTCAGTGATGATCAGGTGAGTAGATTTCATGCAAAATTTCCAGGAGACCATGGTTCTGGAAATGAACGGTTCCTTCAATCAATTCTGCCGTCCTGAAATTTGACGGTTGGGGTCATTGCAGAAGGGGGCTCATCGCTGTTGGTTTTTTTTTGATGTCATCGTCTGCACAAGCCTCTCCTGCCAAAGTGCGGAGATGCATCCACAAGATTGCTGAAAATGTTGGTGTATAAGTCTAAGTGGGATTCGTTTGATCTGACCAAATCTGTTTCAATTCAGCATTCTGAAAGAAAACACTTCCAGGGTGATGTCCTATGAATTTCGGAGAAAGCGTCCATTTTCGGCCCTTGGAAAGCTTCATCCAAGCAACGTAGGGCAAATAGCCCAACCACATAGGGAAAGAGTCGCCAGTGGTTCCGATCATGTCAGTGTAGAAGGGGCATTCCTCCACAACAGCAGCATCAAGAGGTAAAGAATGCAATGGTCCAAACTGTTGAATGTTCGTAACAATAATAACATATATATATATAATAACATCATCAATCGTCAATCATCAATATCATCGTCGTTGTCGTCGTCGTCGTCGTCATCGTCGTCGTCGTCGTCATCATCATCATCATCATCGTCATCATCATCATCATCACCAAATCACAATTGTGGCCCATAGTTTGCAGTGTTTGCCCTATCTAACCATCACAGATTGATGGTTTCAACTGCAAAAAAAATGGTCTATGGATGGTGAGGTCAGCCTCCGAGTAGCTAAATGAAATATATAATTAAATTACCAAAAGGCATCTCCACTGAAAATGGCACCAGATTTTGTTGAAAAACCACCTTGGTTGCCAAGCTTCCTGACCCTGTTCATCTATCAACCTCAGCTCCTCTGACATGTCATGGCTCACGTCCTCAGCATCGGAAGCTGGATCTGAAAATGATCAACGGCCATATGTAAGGGGATATACCCCCAGAATATGGCCTTATATGGTACAGTACCTCCATTTTAGGATCCTGAAGATCTCCCATTGAAATGAGGAAGCCAAAAAAAATGCCTAGTTTCTTCCAACAACTACGCCTGTGAACATGACCATTGAGGTATCCTTGGTGAATATGGGCTGCCATATGCTGCCATGATGCTTATGCCATCAAACTCCCATAGAAATGTGAGATGATGGACATGGGAGCACAGTCATGTGGAATCCACCATCTTTCGGATGATCTTGGCAGTGGAGCAGTGAAACATACCCCTATCCCATAACATACTGGTTGGTTTTAGAATAGGATAGGTACACAATATATGGTATCCCCACTATGGGCTGGAATTGTCCCCTATCAACCAGAGAGTATGACCCTCCTATAACAGCCAACAAAGACTGTTCTGATCTTGGTTTTTAATGGCTCAATTATTGAAGGAAACCATCAAAGCACTCCATGACTACCAGTGCACTCGACTCATGCCACGCTTTTTGCCGCGCAGATGAACTGTCACTGAAATTCAGATTCCAGAGGAGCAGGCCCCGAAAGGCCGGCCCACCTGGCCTATACAAGTCAAAGCTAGTGAGCTAGTGCTCTGGTCAGAACAGGATGAAGACATGCAGAAAATCATCTGGTTTTCAATAGTCAAATTCATGACGAGGAATTTTCAGAATGAGATTATCCAACCCTCAGCAGGGACATGTTTACTCCGATTGTCACCAGTCACATCAATCACTAGAGCCACTAGGGTCAAGGTGAAAGCAACAAAGCATTTCTGCAAGTCTGCAACTGCCGGACACTGGCGGGGCAAACTAAGTTCGTCAGCAATTCTACAGGCTGCAAATGTTCCGAATTTCGCTTCATTGAAACTCCCACGAAATTGGCTAAGTTCTCTACAGAGGCGTCCAACCAGAACCGAGTGGCGTCATCCTCTGTTGCAGTCAACGGCTGCCGTGGCTGCGGGATCCGTGGGAAGGATGCGGCGGAAGAGCAGGATGTGGGGCTCAGGGGAATGAACTTCCTTGGATGTTACCAGGAAAAATGTCAGATTCATCATGGGGATATGATAGGGGGATATGATGGGAATATGATGTGGGGTACCTACAATTGAATGGGCGATTCATGGCGATTGTCCGTATTTATGTTAGTTTACTGAAGGGTAAGGGTGCTATTAAAAAAGGCAGAATAGGAGCAGTAGATTCAAGCTATTTCTGGTGGATATCACCGGAAAAACGCTAAAAACATCAGCAACTCCAGGCATCATAATGGATCCATCCGCGGGTTTGTTGGTTCACCCCTGCAGCACGCCACTCTTTCTCCGGCATCAAACGACTCATGAAATTCGTCAAGATCCAAACTTTGCGGGCTGTGGCCTCATTCATGATCACATGACGGTACTCATAGCAATCATCCTGGTACTTCTCCGAATAGACGTTCTCTTCGGGAAAGCGGATTCTCATTCTCATCATCACCGGAAAAAAAAAGAGGGGGGCACCGGGCACCGCTTTCCAGTCGACTCCGGTGCAAAATGCGAGTCGCCGACTCGCCTTTTGATGTGGACCCTGAGCCAAAATGCTCTGCGGGATTGATGCCTTGATGTGGACATGTTTGGTGTCATAGCATGCAAAACATCTACCATCTGGTTATGACTAACAGTTCGCCATGGAAAGATCCACCATGCTATTAAGAACGGTAAACCATCTATTTCGATTAGGGCCATGGCTTCCATGGCTATGTTAGTCATAACCAGAGGGTAAATGGATGTAAATGGTACATTCGATTCTGTTGGTATATTGATGTATATTGCATGAAGCGTTCATTTTTTCTTTTGTCAATTGCTTATTGCTTGACATCATGTGGGACATGGAATCCCCCATCTGCCTAACAAGAGATATCTACAATGCCAACGGATCAATAAACTCCGCTTGCTTAAGAATCGGAAGGTAACCTTCCAAAGCGTGACAAGGTGCGATACCATCTGCGACAAAAAAAAACTATATCCCGAAAGTAAACAGCCTAGGGATGAATAAGAATCCGGGCCTGGCATGATGGACAGTGAAAAATCCGTTGCAATTTGGTTCGTCCCTTTGCTCGGTCGATGATTTGGTGAAAGTATTCAAATCCTTTTAAGATATCACCAAACATATCATACACCTCATCACCATTGTCATATCATATCATATCCCATCCATCGTTAATCCAAAATCGCCATTTCCTCCTTTCACTTTCGGCTTTCTCAAGGATCCGCAGCAGCTGCCCGGGCTTTCAAGGCCTGTCTCTGGCGTTCATGGCTGCGATGTGTCTCGGCGTCTCCCGCCTCTGGCGTTCTGGTGATCGCCGTTTCCCCCGGTTGTCATGGAAAAATACGCTGCGAATGGTGGATTTCGGCGGATTTCGGCGGATTTCCATGTGTTTGTTTCCATTTCTTGGAGATTGCCTTCTGTTTTTGGCTCCAAATATGGTACCCTTAGGTGATTAAAAACAACCTGTTGAGGTAATGAAACGAGTTGACATTGGTCGCCGGCATGCAAATATCCAAGGATGGGATCTAGCAACCAAAAAGAGGTTGAACATGTTTCAATGATTTCAATGATCCCAATTTGTCACCAACAAGGAACATGCTCTAACATGCTCTAACACTGTCTACACATTGTGCAAAGGAGTTAAGTCACGAAAAAAAAATATAAGGTCTTGGATGATCATCATGAGGATACTTTGTAAGCGGCTACGAGTCTACGAGCATGCAAAATGTTAATCAACAAGGGAGGACCCAAACCCTAGAGCAATAGACAATCACCCCCCAAGAAACAGGGAGCGAGCCTTGAAATTGTCAATTTTCAGCTCTACTCAAGGAATTATCCTCAAAAACTGAGAGTGACATGATTATCCACCCGCACCTCCCATTGAATCTCAAAGTGAACGTGTAGGAGAGGAAAGTAGCCTTACTTTGGGAGGGCTTGCCGGGACCTCTTTCGCCAGGATCTACTTTCGGAACTTTCAGGTGAGGATGGCGAAAAAAAATTACAGCCCCTGTTTTGTGAACGCGGGATCTACAAGCCCAGAAGCCCCAGTTTTGTAATTCTGATCATCTCCTGGACATCGTAAGTGTTTCTGATTTTGTTCATGATGTGTTGATGGGGGATTCTCTTGGAAACCTTTTTGAAAAACTGAGGAGTTGAATCCATTGAGAAGCTACAACCTTGTTATTACCCTCTGGCAATGACTAACGCTTTGTTATTGAAAATGACCATGAATAGTGGATTTTCCCATTAAAAATGGTGATTTTCCATAGTTTTTTGTATGTTTACCAGAGGGTAATTGAATTGACATATTAATTGACCACATTCACGGCAGGCATGGTGCGACCCGCCCCAGCTTCTCCTCCAAGAGACTCAAGCCATCTACCACCTGAATAATTCAGGCGGCTGCCCAACAGCAATGTGTGAGGTTGATGAACATTTTTCATAGTTTGTCAACAATCAATGTTTCAACAACCTATAAGATCCTCTAAGTCTCTAAATATTTCTAAGTGATGCAACCAACAAGACTACAAGACTTGGATAAAATCTCACTGATGCCATCAACGACAAGTACGATGACATTTACCACGATCAGTGGAGACACTGAGTGCCAAAGATGAACCCCTCCTGGTAATCTAACGTGGTGATGGGAAAAAAATGCCTATCTACAATCTACAACTCGATATTTGTCCATTGCCATCCATGGCTGATTGGAAGAATCAGAGTGCGACAAGGCAAGAAACATCAGCCAACCCCCATTCTCCCATTTTCCCAATTTTACCACTTGGGGACCTTGCAGGATGATTAACACCATCAGGAAGGGATTTAGACTTGGGATTACGCCACAATCATAAATGGGATTCCAAACATAATGGGTGGTATAGTGGTTATGGGGGAACGACCAACTCTTGCGAAAATAAACCATGTTTTGATTCGAGTTTGTACATGAATACATCCCAGGAATTCCCAGGATATCCGCATTCTAATATTCTACATGGGTTTTATCCAAGTTTCCATGGTGAAGTAAAATTCCATCATATGAATCATGATCAGAATTCATCAGATATCCAAAAAACATATCCCCAAGATCTCCCCATGATATCTGTACCCTGGGTACCCTGGGTACCCTGGGTACCCTGGGTACCCTGGGTACCCTCCCCATGAACGATCAGCTCAGAGGCATTCCCCGTGATATCGTCCCATTGCGCTACCATCAAGCGTTCAGTGAAGCTGGCCGTGTCAACTCGTTCGCTGTACGTTTCCTTGGGGATCGGGTCATGATGGATATATATATATATATATATTATAGTTAATGGATGTGAATGGTCAATTCTGCAGCTATGACAGGAGTATGGTAAATGATTGGCAATTACAGTAATGATAAATGATTGCTATATAATTCGTGGTAGGGGTATGGTATGTTCCAATAGGTCTTCTTAAACTTGGTGTTTCCAAACATGCCACGGGGGTGAACCTGTGGTGGACTGTTGGCTCAAATACCCAAGGTTTGCGGGCTTTCTGCGGCTAGGTCTGTGAGTTGTTACTGCTTGTTCTGCCCTGGAAACTGTGACTTCTCACATCATCAATGTTTTCCAGAAAATAACTTATGTATACTTTTTACTAATGTACATATTGTACTTATGTATACTTATGTTACTATTGCTCTTCAAATCGAAAATCTAACGATATATATATATTATGATATATATATATATTATAATATATATTATGATATATTATAATATATATTATAATATATTATAATATATATTATAATATATTATAATATATATTATAATATATATATATATGTTTATTATTATTATCAATATTATCACTATTATTATTATTTATTCGTAATATTATTATTAATTATTATTATCATTATATATTATATATTATTGTGTATATTATATATATGATATATGTATCTATTATTATTATTACTAGTATTGCTATTATTATTATTATCATTATTATTATTATGTATATCCAATCGTTAGCCTAGGCAAACGAACCAACTCATCCTTTGGGATTTTTAAATAGGCAACCTTGGGCCAGGTAACTGTGCGGGTAGTGCCATCTTGATTCGTGGTGTGTCGCGTGCGTGTCTCCATGTGATAACACTGCGCCTTGATTTCTGGAGCAGGGCGACAGGCCTGCGGGGCTCATTTTCCGCGAATCGGAGGACATATCTCATCAAGTACATCTAGAAATGGAGGAATTGAAGGTTGGTATGATTGATTCACCATAGGGAAAGTGAGCAAAGTATGCCAATGTCTCCAAAAAAGAGCACAATTTCGGAAGCAGCTTGAAGCTGCTGAATATCTATGGCGCACAAGTAAAAACCCAAGCGGGATGATTATTTTGTGAGGCCCCCTTCAGATGGAGGCCACCCGAATAACATCCAACCAGACTAATTTATTGGATTTTATTGGTGGTTTTTTCAACAATGACTAATATTTCATATATGTTGTGTAATAATAATATTTCAAGACTTATATTTATATATATATATGTTTCAACATGATAGTTGGAGTTGGGAAGCCTAGAAAATCATCGCAATCCATGATAATCCCCTACCATCCCAGCACCTTAATGTCATCGATATAATCCAGGATACACTCCTTGGATCATGCTGGCCATGCAGGGCAACACGGGAGTTTACACCGTTTACGCAGACAGGAAACTCCACAGGAAACTCCTAGAAACACGCTCCCAGAAACTCCCTTTTTATGCATCCACAGCTCCCTACAGCTCCCGACCACTGGACTTTTGCACATCCAATTCTGTAGAAAAACCACATTCAAATGGATTCATGCCAAGAAGGTGCAAAAGATTGAGACAGCCCCCCAAAGTATGTGAAAATCTTGCCTGTCATGGAAAATCCCATGGCTTCATCCAGGCTTCATCTAGGCTTCCAGTTTTTGAACATCTTGGGCAGTTTTTTGGGGATTTCACAGGGCCATCAAGGAATCAAGGCACGGTTTGTTTGAGTCGCATCAGGCCCTTGGCCGTTGGGTTGAAGAATAAGGCTTCCACGAGGTAGACCACATACCACACCAGCAGGCCTGGGGCGGTGATCATAATATATCATCATGGTATCAATGGATTGGGTAAGAAAAGTTCTCAACCGGAAACCATGGTACACCCAAATCTAGCGGGCTCCGGAAACCATGGTCCCATCCAATTCTGGGTGGGAATTCCTGGCAAAAAGGTCGAACTTATGAATCACAGCTTTCCACAACTAAGGCCGCACAACTGGGAAATCAAAATGTCTTTCCGCCCCAGATTTTGAGCCCTTCCAATCCGATCCTTTGCTGTAACGCCAGGTACGCATGAAAATTGCGGGCCCGAAGAATTCAGAAACATTGCCTAGTTTAATCTACATGACTGCTCACTAGTGTGAGTTTGAAACCATCCATTCCAAAATATTCCAAATATGTCCAACATATTCTAACATATATGCTAGCCCGAACATCATGCTCACCGCGGATCTATGTATGCCCAGCACGTCCAACCTTTGCATGCTGCAAAATTAGGTTGAATGGCATGATATCCCCAATCTCATGCTCTTCATCAAATCAAATAAGAAATCATCCAGCGCCAAGCGCCTACAAAATGACTTCATTTCTGCGAATCCGTCAATCATCGGGAATTCCCAGACATCAACAAACAAACGCACATTTCAAATATTTCCGCCTGGTTTCCTCTACTGGTGACTATTAAAAAAACGAGGGTTGGTTTCAGGGTGAAACTAAGAAAAGGACACTTTGGCTTTTACCGACAAGACTGGAGGTTTCAACCGTAACAATGTTCCCTTCATCCAATTCTAATTGGATATGTGATTTTTTTTAGTGATTGAAGCTATGTCCCATGCATCCCCTCAACAAGAATAGACTTTTCAAGTGGTTTCATTAAGGTTTCAACGAGTTTCAACCCATTTTGTTGGCCCAGGGACCGTAGGGAAAGTGGAAAAATCCTGCCACCAGCGCCGTGAAGAGCAGAATGGCGACCGTCGCCGTCAGCCGCGAGCGGCGGGCGGCATCGCTGCGGGGGGAGCCATCGCCTTGCGATGCCGGTAGTGTTTGTTGGTTTAGAAATGTGGGTATGGGTCAATACCTATAGATACATTTTTAATGGGATGAACATCCATTTACCAACTATTTTGGGGTTCACTAGGTACCAGGGTTTTGACTCATAGCCATGTTTATAAACCCATTAACTATCTGGTTGGTGGTTGAGCCCTACCCCTCTGAAAAATATGAGTTGGTCAGTTGGGATTATCATTCCCAATATATGGAAAAATAAATAATAATCCAAACCACCAACCAGCCAATTATCTACCAGAAACCATAGAAACTTATGAGCATCCATGAACTACATTAATATATCATATACAGTATCTATATTATCTATACCATAAACCATGAGTTACCATATAGTTATGTGCGCCAACTTAGGTAGCCTGGGGCCTCACCTTGCTTGACGAATATTGTTTGAACCTGCTTCATATTTTTGGGATAATGTTGAAATTGGTAATTTGTGAGTATCTCCACGTATACAAGAGCATTACCCCCCAACAACTATTGAGCTATCCATTTTTGGGCAGTTTTATGATCATTTTCATTGGCATACCCTCTGGTAGACTAACATAGCTATTGAAAATGGCCCATAGAAATAGTGGATTTATCTATTAAAAATTGTGATTTTCCATAGTTATGTAAAGGTTTACCAGAGGGTACCCCACAAGTCACCATGGATGTATATTATATGATTTCCTATGGATAGTCCAATAATTATCAATATATTCATATATATTCCAATTGGAAATCATGGGACCCTCATGGGACCCCGCCCTCAGGCCCTAAAGCCTTTGCTCTGCAACTGTAGATAGCCTTGCGAGTCGGGCGTTGGAATCCCATCCTGGGTGGCGGAGTCGGCTGAACATGGGAAACCCAATGGTGACGACCGTGGGGTACCCGACCTGGTAAACTAACATTTTGCGAACTGGAAAATCACCATTTTTAATGGGTAAAACATGGGTAAAACTATGGAAAGATTCACCATTTTATAGCTGGGTAATTATCCACTATTTCTATGGACCATTTTCCATGTCGCTTTTTGTAAACGTTTGCCAGGCCGGGTACCCCCATTTTGGAAAGCTCTCCATGTGCAGTTCATTTCCCATGGCCCGGTCTCATCTGGATTCCGGAGCATACCCGGCCTGGTAAACAAACAACAAGCTATTGAAAATGGCCCATTTAATCCATTTATAGTTGATTTACCCATTAAAATGGTGATGTTCAATAGCTATGTTAAATTATTAGAGGGTAAACTGTTCCTGCGGGTGTTTCAGTCTCTTTTTCGCGCAAAACACTTTGAGAAATGGCCCTCACTGGCCCTTGAAAATGAGATTGTAACCACTCCTCAAGACTACGGTGTAGCCCATGAGTCGCATGGCTTCCACAAGGTCTTCTCCAGCCGCTTCAATGATCACAAGATCAAAGCTGCATCCCAGCTCGTGAATTCGTGAAAAGATACTTCCTGGTTGGTGGTTGAGCCCTACCCCTCTGAAAAATATGAGTTGGTCAGTTGGGATGATGACATTCCCATATATGGAAAAATAAAAAACAATCCAAACCACCAACCAGCTATAGATATATCTACCAATTATCTACCAGAAACCATAGAAACTCATGAACATCCATGAAAATAAAAAATCTTCCAAACCACCAATCAGCTTCTATCAGATCCTTCAGCATCTATTGACAAGACACTGAAAGTCTGAGAGTTGGTCTCCCCACAGCGCCCTGTTTTCAGATATTCTTTCTGTTGATCACAGACCATCCGCGCATCCGCTCCGGCCACATGATATCGGTAGTCCGGCTGGGGATCGTATTGACGCCGGGTCTTCACCAAAGTGCTCTCCAAAGAGGCTGGAAAGACACGATATTCCATGACGTCGGCGCTCTTCATCAAGGCCATGTTATACAGTTCCACCCGGCCTGCGAAGGGCGAATCCGCGGTGGCATAGCGCCGTCGCAGGGACAAGAAGACTTCGGCTTCGGGCTCAAACAACACCGCGGAATAGTTCAGATAATTGATGAGATAAAATGAATTGGAGTTCCAAACGCCATCATTTGCTCCAATGTCCCAAATACAGCCACCTTTGGGCACCAAGATTCCTTGCTCTTTCAAAGTCACATAGATTTGTCCTTCAGACAAATCAGATCTCAAAGCCGGCGCCATAAGTCCACTTAGTGGGATGAAGTTGGCTCTGAGGAAACGATATTTGGTCATTCGTTGCCAGGTCAGAAAGACCCCCAAGCAGCTCGCCAGAGCCAGAAAGAGGAGCTTTTTACGGCGAGGGAAAACTGGGAAGCAGCAAACTTTGGCCAAGGAACCCCCAGGGTTTTCCTTCATCCATCTGTTGAAAGGTACACAGCGCCCATGGCTTGCTTAGGACTAGGGTGTTTCATAGCCGTATTTCTGGGAAAATGATCAACGACCTTGAGATTTTGCCGTACCCTATGATGTAGCAAGCAAAGCAAAGAAAAGCATGACTTTCCATGACTTGCGAAAAATCATGGAACATTCTAACAAATGCAGCCGTTCGAAATGGAACAGTAACACCCACTCTATCTGCACTGGCACCTTCTTTTCCAAAGACTGACGAAACACAGAATTGAACGGCAACTGGAAAGAAAACCCCGTCCATGACCCAATTGACACTGTTACCCAAAATTGTTCTGCATTTTCGCGGATGACTGGGTGTTCCCCAATATTCACAGGGTCAAATATTTTTTTCAGCTCCGTTTGATGCTCAACGCTTCATCATTTCGGGTCACTCTACACATCTCTACACCATTGTATTGGGTTTTTTGTTGGAAAATCCGCAGGAAAATCCAACGTTTCAGAAGGGAAAAACCTAGGAGTTGCTACCTTTTTCCTCAAATCATTCTCATGGGATTGTCCAGAGATGAACTCAACCTTGAAAATATGCGAGTTTCATACAAAAAATGAACAAAAAAACCATAGAACACTTCCCGGTGTGGCTAAATCCCCAGTTCTTGTGGACAAACCCACAGAAAAAATCCCAAAAATTCGCATCATCTTGCCCCAAGAATACCGTCTTTTGGTTCTGAAATCCCGATTTCTTCTGGATACATCCAGCATCAACCCACAAATCCCAAAAATGCTCATCATTCTCCAACATCCAGCATCATCATCATCATCATCATCATCATCACCAAATCACCAAATCACAAATGTAGGCCCACAATGGCCATGATGATGATTTCCCATCCCGCAATGGATGATGGAAATATATGGAAATGATGGGAAATGACACATCTGACATCTGACAGTGGCCCATCATTTCCCATCCCAGGTCCACCAGGCCCATCTTCCCATCGTCCCAGTGGCAATCTTCATCATCGTCAGATCGATGCGTCCGCTCTCCGCCAAGCTCTCCACACGGACCCCGTTGCCCTCCACCGGGAGGCCGGAGCCCACGGTGATCCTCGGTGTTTCGTGGTGGCTTTTGGGGGAGAAAAATGTGGAAACCGGAAACCTCGAGTTTTTGACCACCAGAAATTGCAGGATTTTTTAGGAGTTCAACGTAGTTCAAGCGAAATTGATGGTGATTTTCATGTGAACCACCCAAAAATGAAGCTTTTTTGATGATGTAAGCAGGCAATATTCTCCAAAACTGGTCCAGATCAACATGATCATCCCGTGCCGCGCGTGGTATCTTATGGTAATCACTTCCTCAGCTTTGTGGTGCATTGTTGGTGATATATGTTAATACTAATGTTGTGTATATGGTGATTACACATACTGAATATGTTGTATTAATATGTATTAATACTCTAATATGTTGTTGCTTGATGATCCATGATGTTGGTGCATTGAACCCAAGCAGAATCATTGGGAGTTTCTGCCACTGCTTAGCTCTTATTTGTGCACTATGGAAAACTATTACATACCATTCTGCGAACTAACACAATATCGAAAATCGACAAATACAATAGATTCCGGAAGAAAAAGTATAGTATATCAGTATATCATGTTCCCTATTTTCAAAAAATGTTGTCACCATGTGTGTTATTTTAGTTGTTTCACTGCAGGGTAACCGCTATAAACATCAGACACCCAGATCGAGCTGCAGCTTGAAGGTGTAGGGAGAGACCTGGAGTTCCCGCGCCATGAAGTCCTTTAACTCCGATGCTTTGCTGTTGCCAGGGACATCTACCTGGGGCCAAGTGACGCACTGGCACTGCGACATTTGACCCCCTGTTTCAGGCCTGAAAGAATGAATCCCCCACCATTCTTGGAAAACACCCGGAATGGTTGAAACATGTTGAAAACCTCTAAAAACCACGGATTTTATGGTCATTTTTTTGGGGGATTGATGCCCCTTGTTAAACATCGTCTATGCCTTCAGGTGGCAGGTCGCGATTTCTGGCAACTCTGAGATGTATGCTGATAGTCTATGGGGATATTCGATTGATATAACCACCCACTTTAAACTTTATGCTGAGATATATCTGGAATTAGTCCGATATGATGGGATGTATATGTTTGCCTTATTATTTTTGGCATTTTTGGGCTGTCTCTGAAAATGGGATACCCGGCAGATGGTTATGTTTAATGGGAAAACGATGATCAACCGTGAGATTTTGGGGTGCCCCATTCTCAGACCACCAAACGGCACCCAGTGGGCAGCCTACCCAAAAAAATAGCTGGTTCATGGATGTTTCCCAGAAATATGGTAATTTCATGTAATTTCATGTTTTGAACCCCACATCTTCTTTTTTCAGCTGGGCCACTGTGCACAGCTCATCACCTCCCAGGCTTGACAGTACCACGTGCAGGCTGCTCCCAGCCATGGCGTCGAGATGAAACGGCGAACTTTGGGATCTGAAAATTCTCAGGAGATCACTGGGATTGAAAAGATCGAAAAGATCGCCCAATGATCAGTTTTGAGTCGCCATAGTTTTATGTTGGGTGATCTATTGATAGTGTTCTTTTTGCGGGAAACGAGATTGGTCTCACAGAGCAAGTGCTGGGTAGCTGCTGTCCTTTGTTGGTGCGGCTTTGTACTGGTGCCCTAAGCCCCCTCTTCGACATAGCTCTTCTGAACAATAGTTGGAACACCTAAACTAGTCCAGCTGGGATGATGTTCGGGTTTGTCAAAGGAGCATCCAATTGGTCACCTACACCATCTTACACCGCCTGTGGATCTTCTGGGACTTTCCAACTGATTTTGAGCATCTTTCAGGGGCGCGAAGATGGCACGGAGCCAGAGGCCATGGCGATGCTATAATGTTGGTACCGATGCAGAAATGGCTGGTCAAAACCTCCAACTTTTTGCAGGGATCAACAGTTTCGAGCCCCATCTGGGGGTTGAGATCCAGCGCTATCCCCTTGAGATAGGTCTGAGATACTAGTAGGTCTGGGAGCCTCTTCAGCCAGAAATTCGTGAGGCAATGCTACTTTTTGTGAGGCCTCTCTCATTGTCTGCATAAGAATCATAAGTAATCTCCAGCAAAATTCACTCTGTCAGATGTGAGATCAAAAAAATGACAAGAATACTATTGTTCCTGTCACCTGTCGGTTTTAGCACAGACCCAACAAATGTTTGCGGACCATTCTCAATGATCACCAAGACCGTTTGTCAATATTCCTAGGTTGATATAGTTTGATGCTCCCTATCACCATCGAAGGTAAATCTGTGCAAATGACTAGACTTCCTAAATCAGAACTATGCAAAGAAAGTCGCCAAAAAAAAATCCCGGATCCATCCGGATCCTATCATTTACTGGTGATGTTCGGGGTTTTCATGTCCCCAGCAGCGAGGAGGGGCCTGCTTTTGGATGCGCTCGGGATCTTCTTTGATCTTGTTGAGCTCCGAATCATAGACCTGCGATCCATCCGAGATGGCGACCCGTGGACTCAGTGGACTCGGGGGAAGTGATGTTCCAGCCATGAGGAACGATCAAGTCAAAACTTAACAAGATAATGATGATAAACAATGATAAACATTCATAAACCATCATAAACCAGTAAATCTATGGAAATCTATGGAAATTATCATAGACGGTTTATCATAAACCATCTATGGAAATTTAGAAATCATTAAACATGATCATAAACCATGATGATAAACATTCATAAACCATCTATGGAAATCGATGGAAATCTACCTCTGAATTCAGACAAACCGACGCGGGCGAGTGTCGCCTTGCAAATGTCACGGTTGTTCTCCATCTCCTGCTCCACCTGTGGTCCAAAAAAATGATCTGTGGATTCAGTGGTTGCTGTCAGATTGCTCCAAAATCTCAGGGAAAATGAGGATTTCGTTTTGGCCCATTGGATTAATTTTGCTACTCCATGGTATATATATAATATATATATAATATATATAATATAATATATAATATATTATATATATATAATATATATGCTACTCCATTAGGCACCCCATTTTTTAGCCCTATGTCACTATGAACATTTCAGAACCACAACGTAGACTCGTCCCCGCTGGGCGATTCCAATGGCCATCAAATCATAAGGACCATGTTCCATGGATGTTCGCGAAATCTTTGCCCAGAATGATAACCAAATCCCTCCAAAAACACACTTTGGGTATCTAAACAAGCCAACAAAAAAAAAGTCATGGCTCATCATGGTCTATCATCATATATTTCATATATATTTCATATATATTCCCCATGTCGATCGTCATTTAATCATCATTGCATTGGGGTCATAGGGGTGTTACAGCTGTTGACGGCCTCCTTGAGGCGGGAATTGTATTCCTCCAATTTCTCTTGGTAGCTCTCCTTCCGCGTCTTCAGCACCTCCGATTCCTGGAAATCTGCACGAAGATCAGCTGGTGGAGACCCGCAAGGGGAGGGGTTTTGAGGCCAAGATACCACAGATCCCACTAGATTCCGGCAGATTAAGCCAATTTTTAGATATGTTATAAGATGAGATAATGGTGGAGTGTCCATACTAAAGCCCAGTGGATTCTCAATTGATGGATATTGTCTGGTGGATTGGCCAGAGGTCAATCCAGGTATGGAAATGAGATAAATGAGGCTACCACAATGCCCGCTACATCAGTCATCAGGCTTGTTTGGGCAACAAGGAGCAGGGGAGGGAGGGAAAAAAAAAAAGTGACGCCTCGATCAGCACAGTTGGTCCAACTCAAAGCCAGCGGATGTAACTGGGGTACCCTCCGGTCATCAGCTCCATGGCTGGGAAATTCCATTTGAATGGGAAGATTTGAGAAGATCATCCCAAAAAAATGGGGAATGGTCCAGCAATCCATATTCAAATGGGAAAAACATCCAGTAAATGGATCATCCATGTTTTTTCATGGGACATGTCCAATAAGTGACTCGACATTTTTTGGCCGGCACCAGCCGGGCGACTCACCTTGTTGATGAGCTCGATCTCTTCCCTTGCTCTTTGCAATTTGGGCAAGGCCTCGGCGTTTTTAAAAAGGCGGCGTGATGGGAGAAGTCACGAAGAATGCCAGATGCACAAAGTCGCAACCCCCTTTATCATCTTTATAGTACCCTCTGGTAATTTAACGTAGCTATGGAAAATCACCATTTTCAATGGGAAAATCCACTATAACTGGCCATTTTCAATAGCTATGTTAAATTACCAGAGGGTAACCCCCAGAAGAATCCAAAAGACAGAAAAGAAAGTAATCACTGACTATTCTAGTAGGATTTTCTTTTGATTTACTATCTTCGAATCTTTTTTTGGGGGTCGTAAAACACACTATGAGTCACCCTGCAGACAGTCTATCAAGGTCTTCGGGGATAGGTCCAAGAATGTTAGATGCGTACCTTACCCTCTGGTAATTTGTTACATAGCTATTGAAAATGGCCCAGTCGAAATAGAGAGTGTTCCCATTAAAAATGGTGATGTTCCATAGTTTTTTGTATGTTTACCAGAGGGTAGGTTTTACCAAGTTCAAGAATATTTATCTGGTCCGTTGCAGGAATGTAAACAAAAACAATCATCTAAGTGCAAGTAATTCTTCGCCAAGTTCCTTTTTTCTGCGCAATGGTTCCTTTGTTTTGTTGCTTGATGCCCTTGAATAATCCCATCCCTATATCCCTTTACAACATTTACCCCAATAGACATGATAGATCTCAAAATATCTATGACTGAAACCAATACTTCACTAATACTTCACTAGTCATACTAATCTTCATTGCAGTGCTTCGTGTGCGCCTCCTTTTCCCGTTCGATCTCCTTTTCTCTGAGCTGTTCCTCGCCAGGATATTTTTCCTCATTTCATCCCAGCTGGGTCTGTCACAGTGGAAGTCCAAACTGGAAATGGGTCAAAGATTAGATCATACAGATATTCATACTCAGATCTCATATCTATGTTAGAATACTCAAATAATATATAGATATATAGATATATATATATATATAACACTGACACAAGATTCTATAATACACTATAATAATAATACATATATATATATATATATTTCCCCTAAATATATACATACAATACACTAATACAATACACTAATATAGCATAGTAATATACATAAAGTTTCCCTGGAATGGCCAGATCGAAGTACCGGGAAGTACCGATCGTTCCCCTCTCCTGCTTCTCCGTGCGATCGTGGTCCAACTCTGAGATCTGAATCCTCGGTCGGCTCGGTCCAAAAAGTCTGGATCCGAATGGGGAAGATTGGTGGTATTCAACGGAATGGGGGCATGCATTATGTAGGTATTATATGGATGTTATATGGATATTATATGGATATTATATGGATATTATATGGATATGATATGCATATTATATGGATGTTATATGGATATTATATGCATATTATATGGATGTTATATGGATATTATATGCATATTATATGGATATTATATGTTTTTGTATTGTGAAAAACGTGATGGCACAAGTGCCCCCTATTTCCAGCCGGAGAAATCGTCAAGTCGCTGCAGCATCATCTCACGATCTTGTGCCACCTGCAGATCGGTTGCCGTCGCTGTCGAAAAGTCCAGTTAGCAATTTCCATGTTGAGATCAGCATGATATACCTGGTTTAACCATGGTTTATAGGTGATATATCTATAGTTTTCATGGGATTATAACCCATTTATCATGGATATCCCAACTGAGATTCCCCAAAATGATGGATTTACCATCTGGTTATGACTAACATAGCCATGGAAAATCCCTTATAAATGGAGGTTTTCATGGGAAAATCATCTATTTCTATGGGCCATTTTCCATGGCTATGTTAGTCATAACCAGAGGGTAACCATCATTAACCATCATCAACCATCATTAACCATCATTAACCATGTGGGATATGATGTTCTTCCTTACCATCATTTCTCCGGTCAGCCGGTGAGGGTCTTTGGATCATGGCCAACCTTTGATGCCCAAGAAACTTCTAACTTTCAGGTTAGTATGTATCCCATATAAATATACATCCCCATTGATGGACTTTTATGGCACCTTTCAGCACTCAACCAAGGTTGAACTCACCATGATCTAACCGGTGCAAGGCTCCCGCCTGGTATTCCTGCTCGATTTCGAACTTCTGATGCATCAGCTGTTCGATGGTGTTCTGGTCCTGTCGGCGGGCGGCGCAAGCGCGTCTTGTTTCTTCGGACGCCCTTCGGATGCCCTTCGGATCAAAACATCAGTGAAACGGGGCTGTTCCGGAAGACACCAATTGGGGCTGAAAAAGACATCTTGGCACTGCAAAGGGCGTCCGGAAGCATTGTGGGTCAACAAGTTTCCAAGCCATTCCAAGTTTGTTCCAATCTATAGTTACAGTATATATTGATAAATACCAGTAACTCCCAGTTAATATATATATATATGTATTATATTATTGGATGGTTCCTTGGTTCCTGTCATTTTTTCGTGGTAAATCCCACCTGTCCGGCCAAAACAAATAAGTGGATGATACAACAAGTCCCATGCCCATCAGCGGCAAAAAGGGTCTTAAAGTTTTGACCCATACTGATGCGGGTTACAACATATTATAAATAATTGATATATATATATATATATATATTTTTGGGGGGGGTTAAAAGTGGTCACCTGCAGCACCCCATAGGCTGCAGCACGGATTTTTCTTGAGCCATCAGAAGTAGCGGAGCGTTTAGCCATGTACATGTCATCCTTAGTGCAGGGGCCATGCTTGTAAAAACGAAGCTCACCCTTCTACACCTTGGACCTTGGCATACCAGCAACTGTACATCCTAGAGGTTAGAGTGTTCCATGAATCACACTCCCCCTACCTCATTTTGAGGTACAGCTACCTAAAACAAACAACTTTTGGCGCAGCAGCACTAGGAAAAAGCTGCAAAAGCGCTCACCAGGTCTCCCCAGAGACCTCACTCCAGCTGCCGCCATCGCTCAGTTCCTCTTCGGCAGGAGGTAGGCCATCCCTACGCTGAAGATCAGCCAAAACCGGTTGAGCTCGTCGACCAGCTGAAGTCTGTGCTTTTGGCCTCACCGCAGGTGCTCTTGGTGTTGGGAGCGGAGCGTAGGACTTCGCCGTAGCCGCCCGGCTCACATCAACACGGTTCTCTTCCCCACCAGGTAGGTCAGGAAGAAGCCCAAGATGCCCCTCGGCTCCATCAGGCAACCTCAAAACTGCAGGCTGAAGCTCACCACGATCATGCGGTCCTCCAGCTCCGTCACGTTCAGGTAGGTGAAAACGATGCCCTTCTCCACGAGCATCATCACCAGAGCTCCGAGACACAGTGCGATCATGCACGGTCCCAGTTTCATTCTTGAGGCGGAAGAAGGTCCACCCAGTCCACCTTGAAGTAGCGGGGTTCACTGGCTCCACATCCCAGCGGTCCGTCTTGACAAAGCGGCGGTTGGTGTCCTCCTCGAAGCCCACAGTCACACGTAGAGGAAGAAGATCTCCACCTGCAACCGGAGAGGCACGGTGGATGGGCTGGAAAGTGCGTTTCCTTGGATCCCTGTGGACTCTAACAAGCCATCCACGTTGGATCCAGGAACTTTCCCATCTGTCCTTCTTCCCAGTCGGCGGAGGCGTCGAGAACTCAGGTAGTTCCCACGGTGCCATGGCCGCATCCACAGTGACTCGCATAGCCTTCATGCTGTAGGACCCACCATCAGGCGGAGGACGCTTGGTTCCCGAGCCATCATCCAGGTCCTTTCTCGCATGGATGTCATAGTCCTCATTTTCTTCCTCATCAGGTGGATGGTCTTCAGCTGGAGGCTCGCCTTCCGGTTCTCCAGCTCCATGCAAACCCTGAGAAGTCCATTTTCCCCAGGAATCATCCTCGTCATCCTCAGCGGCGCCCGGAGTCTTCCCCTGGCCTTTTCCTTTTCCCAAAGACTGCCGGCGATCTCCACTAGGAGCTGGTCGGTCGGTTGAAGATCCAAGGCCATCGCCACTGGCAGTTGAAGAACCCACGCTGCCTCGACTCGGTGGTAGCAGAGGTTCGGGAACGGGTTTTCCTTTTCCTTTGGGACCAGTTGGGTCGCTGTTCGCTTCTTCATTCTCTTCACCAGAGCTGATGACCTCTGGCCCGTTCTTTCCTTTCCCTTTTCCTTCTGGCTCAGCAAGGGGACGGATCTCGATCAGACCGTCACCTCTGCGAATTTCCAGGTCACCATCCGCATTCACGAAGGATACCACGATCTTTTCGCCTCCCCAAAAGAAGCCTGACTCAATGTCGCGGCGACCATGACCACGGACAGTGTAAGTGGTTCCATCTGGGTTCTCAGGCCCCTGAGAAGAGGCTGGCTGACTGCCCGTCGCAGTCGGAACCTCTTCGCCAGTAGGTTCGTTGTCTTGAGGAGGTAGAGGAGCTGGTAGCGGAGCAGCACTCGTCGCTGTCTTCGGAGTAGCCTGCATCAACGTCACAGGCCCTGGCTCCCCTGCGACTGTTTCCTCGGACTCCTCAAGCTTTCTGTTTTCCCAGCTCGGCCACTCATCTTCCTTCTCTTCTTCATCAAAGGCCTCTGCACTTGGGCCCTTCTCTTCACTTTGATCAGCCTTCGCGGCCTTGTTTTTCTTCTTTCTCTTCCTTTTCTTTTTCTCCCCGGTGTAGATGTCATCGTACATGGAGCTCTTCGGCCACGGCTTACGATCATCTCCACCATCACCAGGACCATCTCCACCCTCGCCACCAGCATCAGCAACGCTGGTCGCCATGGCTTCAGCACGGAGCGCCCGGACGTTGGGGCAGCCCGAAGGGCAGTAGTTCCTGAACCCGGCAACAGTCACACCGGAGTTGAAAACCTGTGCACCTTCGCCACTGAAGTCGTTTTCACAAGTGCCGTCAACCACGTTATCCCCAAAAATCGATTTCCCAAAATCAAATTCCCCAAAAGAGGTGGGACTTTGTGGTTTCAGGGTTTTCTTTATGCTGGGTTCATTTTCCCTCAGCAATTGGTGGTTTGGACCGGGTTCATTTTCCCTCGGCCATCTTGTTTCAGTAAGTTGGGTTCCTATGCCGGGTTCATTTTCCCTCGGCGTTCTTGACTTTCTTTTGAGACAACAAAGGTGAGACTTCCATCTTTGTACAACATGGCACACACCAGCTGCTACTGCACAGATCCCTAACCTCCTAATCCGGTGGTGCTCCTCAGTGGTCGGTTTCCACCTTTCAAGCTCTACAGCTACAGTCAGCCCCTTCAGAGCCCATTCTCTACAGATTCCAATCTTCTTCAAGGTCTCCAGGTCCTCCGGCTCAGCCATGTCGTAGAGCCCTGCAAACCTCCGGAATCTTGACCAAGTAGCCCCAACGGTGATTGGCTTCGTCAGGAAATCTGCCGCAAGTTCCACACCCGCCATGTGTTTCACCTTCCACACCTCCTGTTGTACCGCTTCGTGCAACGCCCTAGAGCGCAGCCTGAGATGTCTCGATCTCCACGGTCCATTTGGGTTAAGTACGACCTGGATTCCCGATTGAGAATCACCGTACAACACTCTGGTTCCCTTTTCTGTTAACCTTCCTTCCTCAAAAAGGTCAACCAAGACCGCCACCGAGTCTCCAAGGCTCATAGCGTCCACGTACGAAGTGACTTCAGACTCAGAGCTGCTCAGCGTAGCAAAACTCTGTCGCTTACTTTCCCACTGGATCAAACCACCTGCCCAGACAGCAAGGAGACCCTGGTGGGACCTCTCCCCTCCTGGACCGAAAGACGCATCCGAGTGGACTTCCAACGTATTGGCATCCCTGCAGAATGCCAAATTCCCATTCGGCCCACGGTCGGCCTCTTGACACTTTTGGTATAGCAGACCATGACCCACTGTGGCCTTTAAGTAGCCAAGCGTTTGCCTACCAAGTTGGCAAACCCTCTTCGGACATTTGGATGCTCGGGAACCCATCCAACTCACTGCATATGCCACGTCCGGCCGCGTCTTTGTGCTTACCCACAAAAGTTCGCCGACCAGAGTCTGCGCCCTTTTGACATCTGCAGGCTCCGGTGGTGATTCCTCGACATCCTCAGTCCTTGCAATTGGTACCAGCGCTTCTGGTACCTCCGGGTATCGATCCAACAGATCCTTGGTGTAGGATTCTTGGGAAAGGAGGATGCCGCCCCTCGGGTGCAGCTTCAACTCCATCCCACAGAATCTCAACATTCCCTTTTCTGAGAGGTACTCCGCTTCGGAGCAGTTCCACTCCTGGTTTATTCGGTTCAGACATCCCTTGATTACTTCGGTTGGTCCACAGACCAGGACATCATCGACATAGAAGGTACAAAAACCTTCTACCCGTTCATCCGAGTCCGCTCTTCCTGGCTCCTCGCTCGACACGAGTTGCCAGACATTTGGTTCGACCGTTTGACGCATCCAGAACGACCTACCGTTTGAGCTCCACTCAAATTTCTTGACCCTTTGGTCGCGGAAGCTACTCCAGTCGGCCGGACTGGTCTCCAGGCCGTACATCGCCTTTTGGATCACCCACCTCTCTTCCGGCGGACAGATCCCAGCCTGCACCAGCAGCTTCGATGGGATGGTCATCATCAGGCACTCCTGCTCCCTTCGGCGTGGGGCAAGCAAGAACGCGCCCTTGATATCTAGGACTCCCATGTCCCACCCATCTATCATGGCGGTCTTTCTGACCATGCATCGAATGGCGGTGGCATCAGCTCCTCCAGCGTACAAGTCCGCTGCCGTCACTGGAGTCGCCTGAGTCTTGTTGCCATCCTCGTGAGCCTTCGTCACCAGGTTTCCACAGATCACAATCCGTGCCTTGCGTTTCCCATTTGGCGATTTAACTGTGGCAACCAACTTGCTTGGTGCTAGCTCCATGTCTTGATAGCCTTCCATGGCCTCCAACTCACTAAGCTTAACCGGTTTCACCGCCTGGCTTTCATACACAAGCTGGTTGTACTCGGCCTTAATTGGTTCAATCCAGGATTCCATATCCCGCTTTACCATCGTCAAGGGGATTGTGTAGGTTTGCAAGACCGTCGGGGGCCTGCTCACACCTTGGTTCTCATCCCCTGGTTGGCCATCCGTCGACAAAGCTGCGATTCGGGCATGTCTCTCACACTCTTCAGCTTCCAATGCCTCCACCTTGGCACCTTCTTCTTCGATCCGGGAATAATGCTCCAATTCACTTTCCAGCCATCTCACTTGGGTACTCACGTGTTGCACGACTTGTCCTTGCGCCGCACCTTCTTCTTCTGTTCCAGCGACTGCATTCACCTGTTCCTGCAGAAGTTTTCTCAGATTCCAGTGCTGGTAGCGGAGCTCATTCACATACTCCTCTACTTCCGTCTTTTCGATCTCCCCCCAACCTTCAAGTTGAGTTCCATCCACAAGAGACTCCCCCCCAGCTCGTAAGGCCATGAGAGCTGGCAATCCCAATTCTGCCTCAGGTGGAACCAACTCAGAGTCAGACAAGATAGAGGGCTCATACCCATCTTCTTCCTCAGCGTCGGCCACAGCCAACAAGGACTCAAGTTCACGGTCCTCCCGAGGAGGTGGTAAAGGGATCTTGGAAACCTCCACAACCAGTGGCTGCTTCCCGTTGAGACGTCTTTTGGGAGGATCCTTGGGATCATCGACCGTTTCCAGCTCCAAACGAGCTGTTTCTCCAAGAGGATCAGGAATGAACACGGACCGTGCGTGCTGCACAAGGTTGGCTTCTTCATCAGGAGCAACCCAACCGTTAGTCATCTGAGGTGAAGGGCCCATAATTCGAAGCGTCTTGTAAGGGGATGACAACGCCCCTTCTTTTCGACGATGCCACAGTTTGGCCTTAACCTGAGCCAACACAGCAAAGGGTGGCATCTCCTTACACTTGGCCCCCAACTTTCTCATTTGGGCACGCAATCGTTCCTCGACTCCGTGTCGGGCCGCGCATGGCCAGTAGTCATGACTCACTCCCGTTTCTGCCAACAAAAGGCGAAGTCGACGCTTGAATTGGTTGATTTCCCCTTCAATTCGTCCATTGGCTTCAGGCTCATCGCCTGCATTGAAAGTTTGATGGACCTGGCGCATTTCGCACCACTTGGCCACGTGATTGGTTGTGAAAGATCGCTCCCGATCAGAGTGCACACGGTAAATGGGTATGCCAAGGCTCTTCGCCCGGGCATGCACTTTGGACAGTGCCTTTGTAATTTCATTCTGGTGACGAGACGCAAGTGGCTCCATGAAGGTGATGTTCACCACTGGAACATCCTTGGATATCTCCTTGACTTCCTTTTTGACGAACTCTTCCCACGCCTGGTTTCTCTTCCGGGCTTCTTCCTCTGGGATCAGATCCCTGGGCTCTGGATCCAAGAGAAGCTCCCCAGAGGCTTCCACTTCCTCAGCTTCGGGAACAACTTCTTCCTTTTGAGGTTCCACCGCCGCCGTGGAATCCTCCTTCTCCCCCGGACTTGGCCACTGAGGCACAGGGATAGTCGCCAGCAAGGCATACTTTACCTTTCTGCGTTTGGAGACACCAAGGTCGGTGCCCTTTTTGAACGGACCACAGATGTCTACAGACATCACAAAGGCGGATTCTTGACCCCTCTTTCGGCGATGTGGCTCAGCCGAGCCCATGGTTTCCAAGCAGACCTTACAGTCCCGCCGGTATGGCACGTGTTGTGCCTGCAGATGCTTCTTCCATCCCGCTAAGTCCAACTTGCTCAGCATCGGTTGCTGAGCCTGGCTCGCCAGAAATTTGGGTATCACAATCTTGAGAGCAGCCATCAGACCTGGAGCCCATGCAGACCAAGAAGCCGTCTGCTTCAGCCGCTCCCGGAGATCCATGCACACACTCTCTCCAGATTCCTTCGAGGTAATCCCATCAAGTTCCTTCAGCTGGACTATGTTGGTCAGAAGCGTTGTGGGTTTGGGGCGTGGGTGCCCTAGAGCCCCTTGATCCACCCTGACCTTGAACATGTCTGGGTTTCGTTTCAAGAAATCTTCTGTTTCCTCCCATTCCCAGAAGGACGGATACTCTTTCCCATCTTCCATATACTCGCATGGATCTTGGGGACTTTCCACCAGAAGACCACACTGACCCAGAATGCCATTCGCCACCATTCCCTCTCGAGATTTCTCATAGAGACCGAGAGTTTTCAACCACAGGGCGGTATCTCCATCCACCTTTGTCATTTCTCTTTCAGTTAGATCATCCAAAGCGAATCTGTGATTCCTTCTGCCACGCAAAGGGCGAGGACCTGGGATCTTATGCCTAAGACGACTCACTGTCCTGCATGGCGGTCCGGCGGTTATCATCCGGATCCGGCCCCTTTCAGCCAATCCCCACAGATACGCCCACACCCCAGCGGCGTGTAGATCTTCTTGAGCGTTCGATGAGATGTCAACGGTCAGCACCTCGGTGTCTGATCCCGTGAGATCCCGCCATCTCCTGGATTCTCCCCCGGACCCAGAGAAAAGATGGATCACCACACCACCTCGAGCTCTTTCCAACCTCCTCCGCTTTGCCCTATTCCAAGGCAAAGGGGAGGCAATTTCTTCCCAGTTCAGCCCTTGGCCCCTCATCAAAGACCAGATTCTCTCAGGGACCTGTGGATACTTCTCCTTCCACCATTCGATCTCCTGAGCCGGTGGCTCACAGTAGTCTCCCACTCCACCATTCTCAAGTGACTCCAAGAGACTCAAGGCTTCACTTCTGTCCATCACTGGACACCCTTGGCGTCTGACACACTGCAGGTTCCCATGTTTCGGGTGTGAGATGTCACAGCGATCCTTCTGCCAGTCGATCTTGAATCCGTGATCTACTAGCAGCCGCAATGGAATTATGGGTTCCACGTTATCCAGTGCCAACAGCGTATTGTGCGCTGCGCACCGATAGAGCGTGACACTTCCCATCGCCATTTCAACTTGGACTGGCCAAAGATGCGGAACTTCGGAGCTCTTCGCCTGTCGCAAAGCGTGAGTCGCCCCCCCATCTAGCAAGGCGTACTCTCCTCCGCACTCCTCGTCCATTTTCACCGTCTTGATGAATACCGATTTGATCGACGTCATGGACTTAACCAGACCGTTGAGGTTCTGCACCAAGTCACCTTCCTGCTTGGGCTGGGAACCCTCAGATCTTTTTTCCGGTTGCGGATTTTCCTCCGCTGCCTCCTTCACTACTGTTGACTCTTTTTGGCTCTCCTTCTCAGTGCTCTTCTCCCCTTTCTTATTGAGGACCTTAGCGACCTTCCGGTCACCTTTCTGTGTCCAGCCATTTCCATCTTTAGGCTTGGCTGTGGGACAATCCCTTTTACGGTGGCCTGTTGATGAGCAAAACAAGCACCTTGAGGATTTCTCCAACGTTCCCCAGGCGTGTGCGAAACCGCACTTCTCACCCCTGCGACACCCTTCGTCAGTGCCCCAGAAACGACACGGCGCTTTCTCACCTTCTGGCCTCTCCCATGGCTTCTGCCCTTCCCCCGTGAAGGCCTTGACAGCCGGATTCCCCTGCGTCAGCACCGGAGCCAACGCAGGCGGATTCGACGGCGTCGCCTTCCCAGCAGTCTGCGCATTAGCCAACTCTTCCAGCTCAGCTTGGATGTACTCGGCCCATTCCTTGACCGAACCAAGGCTTGGAGCTCTATCTACGTCCAGCTGTTGGCGCATGGTCGCCAAGCGGAATGCCACCTGACTTCCACCCAATTTTGAAGCTCCGTCAGCGAACTTCGACAACACACCTGTCAGAACCAGAGGATCCACTGTTACACTCAGCTCCTCCGACCTTCCCACTGATCGGCGCCATTGCCGAACGGACCCCAGCAGTTCCACCAAACCTGCTGGCACCTTGGCCTCGCTGATGGACTTGATCAATCCTGTCCTTTCACCCGAACCACCAGGTTGAAAGGTGGTAAACAATCGGAACAGAATCCCGACCGTCGAGAGACGCCGCGATGCTATGACGTCCTGTCGCAAACCTTCTGGCAAAGCAGCTAGCAACATGGATACTGACCGCTGTTCCAGTCTTGCGTAGCCTTCACCGATCACTGGTGATCCTGGTTTCATGCGCAGCTTCTCCAGCGGCGTGGCAACCAGCCACTGCTGATAGTGGTGTTCCACAGTTTTCACTGTCAGACTCCACCATTCTCCAGCACTTCCAGAAAGATCACTCATCAGTGGATGCACCACAGTCATCCAATCCCCGAACTGGATGGACGCACCTTCACTTCCCGGTGTGGGAAGCTTTGGTAGCTCCAGGGCCCTCAAAGCCTCAGTCAGAGATGGTCCCGGCTGAGCTAGCCCAGCTTGATTCCTTCTTTGGAATCCCGGATCAATCCCTGGAGGTGGGGACGGCATTCCACCGACTCCTCCCAACGGCTGAGAAGTTCCCAAGGCCTGGCCAACCACGGCCTGTCCCTGTCCAGCTCCACTGGATGCTGACTGGTACGATTGGGTTTCCTCGGTCTGACCTTGAAGCCTTCTCACCTCCTTGGCGAAAGCTTCCTCTGCCTCCCGCATCACCCGCTTTCTGATCTCCTCAACTGCCATCGCAGCTGGGTCCATCATCATCTGAGTCCCTCCCGATGGATCTGTTCCAACAGGAGCTGGGTTCCCCCCTCCAGCCAATGCCTGCATGGGAACCGGGCTCACCATTTGCATGGGAACCGGGCTCACCATGGAAGCCAGTGCCAGGGCATTTGGGTATTTCATTTGCATTTGGTGCTTTCACTGTGGCCCTGGCATGCCAAAAGCTCCTATTATTACGGTGCTACTTAAGGCCATCAGGAAGTTATCAGCCGTATGGAAAGTTCCAGCCGAGATGCCCTTGCAAATGCCTGGGTCTTCATTTCAAGTGGTGCAAGTATTTAATGCCATCAGAGGTTATCAGCCGTATGGAAAGTCCTAGCCAAGATGCCCTTGCAAGCCTTGCCATCAAGGTGCAGTTATCATTTTTTTTTACTCAGGTTGACTACTACCATTTAGACATTAAATATCTTGAGCCTATAGGAACATTATATATTATATATTATATATTATATATTAGTTCTGCCTCATGATTTCTGTCACCTGTCACCTGTCATATAGCCTCGTGATTTCAATCTCTGTCACCTGTCAAGTATCCGTTCCCTGTCCCCTGAGCTGTCAGTTTCCCGTAGACGATTTTTTTCGTTTTCGCAGAAAACTGTGACAGAAGACTGTGACACCCAAGGTTTGCACCTGAGAACAAGCAAGGCGCAAAAAATTCCACTAGACAGGAGACAGTTGGCTGAGAAGAAGACTGTCAGATGTAGCCCGAAACCTGCGCAAGAAAATGGTTCATCATCGAAGGAACAAAAAACAACATGACACTAGGAGCTGTGAGGTTTACAGCAACGTTATTTCCAACTAGGAGCTCCAAGAAAATGCTGCTGCAGCTTTACACTTTGTTTCCAGCAACTCACTGCAAGTCTTGCTCCACTTCAATGCCATTCTCTCGCATGACGACACATTCTGCATCATCTTCGACATCTGCTGCATCATGATGTGAACCATCTGTTTGAACAATGCGGATTGGTCGCGGAGCGGTCTGCCGAAAAGGGTTCAGGTTGACAGGGACAGGTGACTGTGACTGATATGCACTTTGCTGCAAAAATGAATACTGCGCTGGATGCGGTTCTCGTCTCAATGTCCCAGTGATCCATCCAGTCAAGAAGGCGTGGGCCTTCTGGCTGATAGCTTGCCTCAGTCAACTGTCAGTTCTCTCTAAAAAATCTGTCAACTGTCAACTGTCAGTTATTCTTTTTGTGACAAAGAAAAAAAACAAGACAAAACAAGTTCAAGATGCTTTGCAAATGCAGCATCTGCCTTCACTTTCACTTCATTGCGAATCTTCCAAGCTACATGCCTCCGAGGGTGCTCTCCAGAAGGCTGCCATGTGAGCCGTGAAATAAGCCCTGGCAAGGACTCTGCTCGGATTGCCACCTCTGCTTGAAAGGGCTTTGGTGAAGACTCAAACATATGACATAACAGCAGAATGTCTTCTGGATGGCCTGGGGCAAATTCATATTGAAGGCTGTCTAAGTCTTTCATTGACAGCATTTTTCGCTTCAAGATCCTGAAGAGGTGTGGAGCCTTGGGGCCTGTCAGGCCAGTCAGGGTGACTGGTATCTCTTCCAGCCACTTGTCCCACTCTGGGCTTGAATCGTGCTTCCATGCTTTCCGGAAGTAGCAAGATGTTTCCAATGAAGCATCATCCAAAAAACGTTGATACACCTCGACCAATTCCTGGGCCGTCTCAAAAGTTTCATGACTGCATCTTGTCACTGCCTGGCCACCCACTGCGTCCAAGCATGTGTGGGTGTGCCCTTTTATCGGAAAACCGATATTGCAAGTGTCAATGACACCCAGTGCAGTCAATTTCAACCAGAAGCGAAGCATCTTTGAGTTTTTGTTGTCCCGAGCGGTGTTGTCTAATAACAGAAATACCTGTCGGGGTATCCCTGTGATGTCATGCACCCACGACAAACACCTCGCCAGTGCATCCACATGGTTGCAGGTGTCTTTGCAAACATCGGGGTCTCCCACTGACAGGCTGAAGCCATGACCATGAACCCAAATAAGTTGTACATGGCAAGCTGGGCGAATAAGTTCATCAAATGTTTTGGACTTGACATGAGCCCTGGGAACTTTATGTTTGGCTTGGTCCAAGCCGTCTGACCTGATGACAAGGACAGATGACGGATGACTTCGAACATTGGATGAGACACTCAATGCTCTTGTTTCAAAAGCCAATGCTGTCCATGCACTGTCAGCAGCTCTGTCACGCCAGTTCTGCAAGAGGTGCTCCGCGTATTCCTGGATGAGTCTGTTCCGCAAATGAAGGGCCTTCACCCTTTTCAGCTCACGTTTGAACCAAGCGCATTGGTCACAAACTGCATGTTGCCCTGAGGATTTTCGAAAAGCCAAAAATTGTTTGGATCCTTGAAGCGCACGTCGGAAAGTGGTAAAAGATGGTGCTTTCTTTCCGGCATAATTCTCCTTGTGCCACCGTAACATCATCTCAAACAAGATCTGGGGCTTCACCACGCCAAGCCATCTGCGCGGGGCTGCTCCAGCTCCTGGGCCTGTCAGTGAATTGTTGAAAGGGGTGTCTGTGAGTAGCTGCCTGAGAGACAAAGTTGCCAGCTTCCGTGCATCCTGCTCATCCCATTGAGCCTGTGACATGCTTGAAGCTGAATCCGAAGATCCATAAACTTGGCCGAAGATCCACTCTTCTCGCTCAGCTGTTTCAATGAGATTCTCTTTGTCTTCGTGGGCTGCTGCTTGATCAGTCGCCAACGCAGCCACGTCTGGAAGCATGGTGACATTCCAAGCCATAGGCCATTGCTTGATGCACATCTTGATCTGTCCGTCAAGGGCCTAGATTCAAATAACTCAGAGATTCTACAAGTCCAATGGATACAAAGAACAAACCTTGATGCGAGCAAGTGGCATCACCTTTGAGCACTGCATCCTTGACATTCTCAAAGTCAGTGGGCTTCAGGTCAGCGGAGCAGCAGTCTGCAATGCCACGGGTCCATGATGTAACAACAAAGCGGTAGGTCCACAACTGATCAACAGTGACCTTGGAAGATCCATCGTGGTTGGAAAGGGTGTCCTCCTGGATGCTAATGATCTTGTCCATGATCAGGTTGTGATCTTCTGGTGATAATTCTCCACCAAACTCCAACTGCTTTGACCTTGGATAATTTTGGAATGAACAACAATATATGAAAGTGAATAATCACTACCAACAAATGAATAAATAAACGCTATACCGCTATATATATATATATTAAATATAAATATTTAAAAATGTATATATATATATATATATATAAACACATGTATATACATATATATATATACATATTTTTATATATATATATATACACATGTATATATATATATATATACACTATATTAGATATACATATATAAAACTATTTTTTGAGCAAAAGCACATCAGCCGGGGGGGCACCAACTTGGCGGCAGCAGCGGCGCCTGCTCTGCGAGCATACTCTTCCGCTTCGGATGGGAACATTCCATCAGCAGGCATTGATGTTGGCCACAAATGTTTCCAGGAGAATACAGACTCATTGACAGATGACTCCGAGAAGAATGACAGATGACACTGCAAAGCACGATAGCTTTCGAACGTGCAGTAATTCAACATATGCTTGATTGCCGTCTGCTTTGCGGTGCCGATCTTGATCTCACGATCCTTCACAGCCAACTCTGCGTTTGAGTCTTGCTTTCCACTGTCCTGTGTCCTCTTGACACGTCGTCTCTTCACGGCCTTTGAAAACTTGAAGCTGAAAACTTGAAGCTGAAAACTTGAAGACTGATAGTAATTTTCCTTTTGGTTTGGGATTTTTACTGGTGACTTTTTGTCCTGTTTTTGGAACCCTTTTTGGGCACAAAAAGTCGCCCTTCTTAACCCCTTTCGCGCAGCCAAACCAAATTACAAAAAACTGAGATGACTTTTCTGAAAAAACAAGAAGAAAGTAAAGCAGCTGAATGCTCTTCAAGGCACCTGTTTCTGTCCAACTACAATGCCCTCAGCATTCACCTTGCTGTCGAAGCCACACAGCAAGCTCTCGAAAGTTTTTACCAACCGCTTGCCAACCTCCTTTCTGGCCAAACGGTTCTCAAAACTCAGCAGCTGCTGGACATCCCCATCAGGGTATGCAGCGACAAGCACCAAGTCACACCATTGAATGCAGCTCAGAGGTTTGATCATACTGCCTTTGACATTCTGGCGGAATGCCTGCTGAATCAAAGAATCATTGGTGGATGCCGTGCCTTCCCATAGGGTGGGAACCTTCAAGAGGGTCTTGAAAATCTGCAAGGCTGTGTGATCCGTGCCCAGCTTTCCCTGCTCAATTTCAGATCTCATCAGACACCACCTCAGGTCAAAGTGACATTACAACAACACATTGTGAAGTTCAAACATATCAAATCAAAACATACATGAAGCCTAGTGGCACAAGTTTGCAAGCCAATGCTCGTTTGACTCCATCACCAAGCCGACAAGATCCCAATTCTCCAAGGCTGGATGGCAAATCCCTTGAGACAATGGTTTCTTCTGCCCTGAACCCTGAAGTGATGATTGAGTTGGCGGTGCCGATGATGTTGGCTGCTTCACAGCTTGAGCCACTCCTGATTGCTAGATGCACACATGACTGTCATATTGTCATCTGTCATATTGTCAAAACTTCACACTGACATATTGTCATCTGTCCATGACTGTCTGAAGATTATCTGCAGCTGGGAAGCCATAAGGATGATGCGTCCCATCGAAACATGTGCGGCATGGAACTAGACACCATGCCCTCCGAACAGCTTTTCAAAGTGTGGTCCACTGACTCACTTGCAAACTGAGATGCTGCTTCATCATCCTGAGATGTGCGAATAATTCACACCAAAACTCACACCGACTGACTGACTTTAAGGCGCATGAAAGCCTACATGTCTCCAAGAATCTTCCCCACTCAAAGCCTTGAACATGCTGGCAATCTCTGCCTTCACGTCCTCAACCGCACTTGGCAAAGTCAAGCCTGCGATCTTCGTAGCCAAGAGCTCCCTGGTGGTCGTGCACTCCTGTGCAGGGAAGCACTTGAAAGTGAAATTGAAGTTGAAATAAACTTGAAACATGGTAGGGCAGCACTCCTGGTACAAGACTTTCACATGGTTGTGCAAGGAGACTTGCCACAATTCAGGGGCCACCACAAACTCATTCGTGATGGCCGACATGGCGATGGACAAATCAATTGTGAAATTTTCAGTGACAATGACACTGACAGGTGACCGTCTTGAGAGGTGGTGGCAATGGCAATTAGTGACATGACATGTCAGATCTTGACAAATGACAGTTGATACTTCATACCACTGAGGGCACCCACTGCAGGCTTGCTCGTTCGACCTGAGTTCACAAGGCTGTTGCAACTAGTTGCAACCTGTCTATTTCTGGGAATCTGAAGTTAACCTGAAAAATAGACAGGTAACTCTGAGTTGCCGGTGGTCTGGAGGGTTACATCAATTCATTTTCAGGCATGTTATCTCCAAAATAAATTGACTTGACCCCCAACCTGAGTTCACAAGGCTGTTGCAACCTGTCTATTTCTGGGAATCTGAAGTTAACCTGAAAAATAGACAGGCAACTCTGAGTTGCCGGTGGTCATGGAGGGTTACATCAATTCATTTTCAGGCATGTTATCTCAAAAATATATTGACTTGACCCCCCATGACACCAGGCAACTCTGAGTTGCCTGTCTAAATCTTTGGATGACAGCCCAACCCCAAAAATAGACAGGTTGCCTGGACCTTGCCCAAATATATACTACATGTCTGAGGCAACTCCCAGTTGCCGGGGATCTGGAAACTTTCACTTTGAAACAAGCTTCATTTCTGAGGCAACTCCCAGTTACCGAGGATCTGGGACAGACACACACACACACTCCAAAACATGCCCATTTCTGAGGCAACTCCCAGTTGCCGAGGATCTGGGACACAAAACATGCCCATTTCTGAGGCAACTCCCAGTTACCGAGGATGGGGACACAAAACATGCCCATATCTTAGGCAACTCCCAGTTACCGAGGATCTGGGACACAAAACATGCCCATTTCTTAGGCAACTCCCAGTTACCGAGGATCTGGGATTTGGGAAAACCAAGGAGTAACCGAGGATCTGGGATTTGGGGTAACCGAGGATCTGGGATTTGAGGGGATCTGGGACACAAAACATGCCCATATCTTAGGCAACTCCCAGATACCGAGGATCTGGGACACAAAACATGCCCATAGTTACCGAGGATCTGGGATCTGGGAAAACCAAGGAGTAACCGAGGATCTGGGATTTGGGGTAACCGAGGATCTAGGATTTGAGGGGATCTGGGACACAAAACATGCCCATATCTTAGGCAACTCCCAGTTACCGAGGATCTGGGACACAAAACCTGCCCATTTCTTAGGCAACTCCCAGTTACCGAGGATCTGGGATTTGGGGTAACCAAGAAGTAACCGAGGATCTGGGATTTGGGGTAACCGAGGATCTGGGATTTGAGGGGATCTGGGACACAAAACATGCCCATATCTTAGGCAACTCCCAGTTACCGAGGATCTGGGACACAAAACATGCTCATAGTTACCGAGGATCTGGGATTTGGAGTAACCGAGGATCTGGGATTTGGGAAAACCGAGGAGTAACCGAGGATCTGGGACACAAAACATGCCCATAGTTACCGAGGATCTGGGATTTGAGAAAACCGAGGAGTAACCGAGGATCTGGGATTTGGGAAAACCGAGGAGTAACCAAGGATCTGGGACACAAAACATGTCCATAGTTACCGAGGATCTGGGATTTAGGAAAACCGAGGAGTAACCGAGGATCTGGGATTTGGGAAAACCGAGGAGTAACCGAGGATCTGGGATTTGGGGTAACCGAGGATCTGGGATTTGGGGTAACCGAGGATCTGGGATTTGGGCTAACCGAGGATCTGGGTTTTGGGGCAACCGAGGACTTGGGATTTTGACACACACTTCAACTTCAAACATGCCCATTCCTGAGGCAACTCCCAGTTACCGAGGATCTGGGATTTGGGGCAACCAAGGATCTGGGATTTGGGGTAACCGAGGATCTGGGATTTGGGGTAACCGAGGATCTGGGATTTGGGGTAACCGAGGATCTGGGATTTGGGTCAACCGAGGATCTGGGATTTGGGCCAACCGAAGATCTGGGATTTGGGAGCAACCGTAGTTGTCAAAGATCTCTTGAAGAATTAATGTTCTGCAACACTTTGTCTCCAAGATCTCTAGTTTTTCAAATATTGGCATTTATGTTGTTTGAGAACTAGTACTGCAGAATATTACTTCCCAGTCAGTTACACGACAAGTGACTTAAACGACAAGTAACTTAAACTTTCAAAGTTGGACACCTGTCATGTCAAGAATTTTCTCAATAATCAGCAGCCAGGTTCAGGAACAGGCAGTACTGAACAAGCTAAGTGATTCCCTTAGAAGTCAGTGCCAGAAAATTGGGGTAATAGTTTAAAAGTGAAGCTGTTACTAACCCATCTTTCAATTGGTAGTAAAAGACACAAAATCATAGGATTGGATGGTTTTTCAACACCCATCACTGAAGGTCTCGACACAGAGTTTAAATGTCGTCACCGCACTACTTAATTAGTCGATTAAATTCATAATATGATATTTTTCAATTGACTGAGATGAAGAGCTTTGATTTTGGGCAAATAAATGCCATCCTACGAAGGCCCAAAATTACAAGATCTATTATTGTCTCATTTATTTCATATTGTGGACAAAACCTATTCTACCACATTTGTCATGGGATGAACATCCATAAGTCCCAGCATGTCCCAGCTTTTTGGGGGATTCACGTGGGTACTTGCGGTTTTGACTCACGGACATATTCTTTGAGATGAGAACTTTATGTCACAATTTTGGGCCTGCTGTCAGCACGCTCAGCAGGGATCTTTTGGACGTCACCTGGCAGCGTCGGATGGGTTGGCATGACAAGCCCATGACGCTGCTTTGAGCATTGGCTGATTCGGATGTATCCCTACGACATCCAAGTTCGACCCAAATAAATCTTACAACTCTGGCACCTCAGGAACTTCCTCACCGAAGCAAGTTTAGAAGTCAAGCTTCCGACTTATGGACAGATGCAGCAACAGTGGTGAGAGCAGTCAGGGAAAAGAAAGAGTCAGTAGAAAGAAGATCAAGGTGCGCGAAAAGGTAGAAAAGTCGCGAAACAGTGTTTCCAATGCATTGTGGCTCCGGAGGGTCGAAAAGTAGGCTCGCTAAAGCGGCAGGTGCGGAGCCATCTGGTCGTATGAGAAATGCACGCCGCCAATGTCCAAGCCGAGGAGGACTTTTGCTGGGCTGTTCAAAAAGTGCAAGCCGTTGTGGCGCGAAGGACATTTCGGAATCAAAATGTTAAAAGCACATAAAAGCACACCATTCTTGGAGCACTTTTGGAACTTAAGATGTTCAAAAAGTGCACGCCATTGTGGCGGTAAGCACATGTCCAAGTCAAAATTATAAAAACACACCATGTTCGGACCACTTTTGGAGGTTGAGATGTCCAAAAAATGCGCACCATTGAGGCGCGAAGCAATCTGGAAATCAAAAAGCACAAAAACGCCACCTTCGGACAACTTTTGGACGTTCAACCGCACCACACTACAGCACAACAACAACAACAACAACAACAACAACAACACCAACAGCAACAGCAACAGCAACAGCAACTGCAACTGCAACTGCAACTACAACTACAACTATAGCTACCACAACAACTACAGCTACAACTACCACTACACTACAACTACAGATACACTGCACCTACACAACACAACACAACACAACACAACACATTACAACACAACACAACACAACACAACACAACAGTAACACCGCACTGCACTAGACTACAACTACAACTACAGCTACAACTCCACTACACTACACTACAGCTAGAAAAACAACTACACCTACACCTACACCTACACAACCACCACCAACAACAACAACAACAGCAACAACAGCAACACCAGCAACATCCACAACAACCACAACCACAGCCACAAGCACAAGCACAAGCACAAACACAAGCACAACAACAAGAAGCACAATAACAACAACAACAACAACAACAACACCAACACCAACACCAACACCAACAACACCAACAACACCAACAACACCAACACCACCACCACCACCACCACCACAACCACCACCACCACCACCAGCAGCAGCAACAACAACAACAACATCAACAACAACAACAAAACCCAACAACCAACAACCAACAACCAACAACCAACAACCAGCAACAACCACAGCCAACAACCAACAACCAACAACAACAACCAACAACCAACAACCAACAACCAACACCAACACCAACAACCAACAACCAAACACCAACCACCAACCACCAACCACTAACCACCAACCACCAACCACCAGCAACAACAACAACAACAACAACCACAACCACAACCACAACGACAACGACAACGACGACAACATCAACAACAACAACAACTACTACTACTACTGCTACTACTACTACCACCACCACCACCACCACCACTACTACTACTACCCACAGACGCCGCGTGTTGCCCAGACATCAACATTGAGGATGTCGTGTTGTTGAATAAGATAGGAGAGATTGCAGAACATACTGCATATACACAAAGTTTTCTCGTTTAGGATTCAAAGTTTTCAGGGTTTAGGTTTTAGGGTTTAGGGTTTAAAGTTTTAGGGTTTTAGGTTTTAGGGTTTTTGGGGTTAGGATTTAGGGTTTAGGGCTCGTCGTTTGGGAAATCTCAAAGCACTGGCCCTGCGCAGGTGTTTGAACATGTTGAAGGATAATGCTTAAACGCCATGTGAACTTTCCGGGCAACACGCAGCGCCTGGCCGTACTACAACTACTACAACTACTACAACTACTACAACTACTACAACTACTACAACTACTACAACTACAGCTACAACTACAACAACACCAGCTACTACTACAGCTTCAACTACCACTACACTACAACTACAACTACAATGACACTACAAATACAACTACGACTACAACTACAGTATATATATATACACACTACAACTACAACTACACTACACCACACTACAGCCAGGAGTTGACTATGCACAACTCCAACCACCTTTCCGTCCATCAGTGGATTCGCGCTGCCATCCATGCATCACAACAGCTTACCGTCCTATAGTTTCCTATTAAAACTTCCGCCACCGCCTTGTGCGGTCCTACGGGTAAGATATAAACAGTCATAAGTAGCAGAAAACATAAGTATTAAATGGGCATATCACCAATCACAGGCTGAGATGCTGGTCCAACTATCCATTCATCCATCACTCCACCCATACATCCTAATTTAATACTCTATACAGCTATAATCAGCTATACATACCTGGGATGTTGACGTAATATGGTAAAGCCAAAAATATAACGTTCCTCAGTTGACCAAAGTTTACGACTCTAACGGCATTAGAAACAATAATGGTCCCAAAATGGAGATTGTTATTGTGTTTAACACATTGCGTACAACATGGTGAATCTTAGATACCTGGCAAGAAATCCAATTTTTAGCTGATTAGTACATTTTACCATTGATAGCAAAAGATTCAAGTACTAGCGTATCTAACCAAGGTTGACCCAGAGGGTATGAGAATATCATTGCAGTGTAGGCCCGTCCAATTACAACCCATCCTACTGTAGACATATGGGTGGCCCACATTGTCGGATGTTGTTCACCTTTTTTCACCCCTGTGTCTGAAAATAGGGTACCCCTTCATCCATGTGTTACTGTGATAATGATTATCCAATCAAAATTGCAACTTTGGGAGGATATACAGACAGTACCCAATTCTCAGACACACCCAAAGCTCACATTGTTGGAACATATCTCCCTTGTTGTATGCAACATATGCAACAGCCCCGTTTATTCATAATTTATTCTTGGTTAAATGATGTCAAATCCCAATTTTTTAGTTTTAAGCATCCAGTGCTGAAGTTCCCTTCTGCAAAAACGAAGTTCTTTTTCCCACTGCACAATTTTTCGACACAGCTGCGCCACCCGTCGAGGGTAGCCTTTGGAGGCCACGTGTGGAGGATTCCAATAACTCATGGCTTGTTCATCAACAGGCATAGCCTGCATAGCTTATCTTTCATAGCCTTCATGTTACTTCATGATATTTCATGTTATTTCATATTTGTCAATTCTTAGCTGGATTCTTCATTTTCCCAGTTTTTTTGGGCAGAAGAATTAGCCCTGAACCACCTAAATGTTGACCCACTCGTGGATTTTTCTTGAAGCAGCTGCTGGTCGCAACCACTGCTCCATCACGCGACACGCGCTGCCATCCTCCACTTGACGATGGAAGTTTCTGGAGTGATTAAACACACATAACACCAGAATATCAGGACCATTTGTAGCAATTCCAAAAAAAAACACATGCTTTTGCAGCTATGTCATTATGTAGATGTCTCTGGATATGCAATCTTATTCATATGTACATATGTATCATAGTATTATCGATATCATACATATATATATAATATGTATATTATATATACTGTATATATAATGGATTATTGTGGACGATGGCACCACCCTGCGGTTGCGTTGCTACTAGCGATGCCGACCTTTGCGGACCAGCACACCAGCTGCCACATGTTTCAGGATGCTACACAGATCCCATTCATTGAGGTACATAAAGTTAATAATCCCATACCAAGATCATCATGGACCCTGCAACACATGATCCCAAAATAAACAAAGCCACAACATTCCACCCTGGTTTTTGTGTGGGTGTTTGTGAAGTTTTACTACTGGGGAAAAGGGCGTACATCATATACACGTTCACCTTAATGTTCAGGACCAAACCATTCTGACTTAAATCAGCTGCACTGAGTTGAAACCATATGAGTAACTATAAAGCCAACCTGAGGCACCATTCCTGGATGTTCCGAACTCAAGTATATAGTTATAAAATGCACTGAAATGCTATAAACCAATTACCGGTGAGACTTGTTCCAGGTTTTGAGATGACAACCTGCAAGGCTTGACATCGCTGCAAGGCTTGACTCACATCTCGTGGGAAACCTTTCTATAGATGGAACGCATGTCCTCCTGCAAGATTATAAGATGAGTACCATGTTCTTGCATATATCATCCCTTCCCCCATTCAAAAAACAAACACCCCCCGAAACCATGGCTTACAAGCGGGATGTTTAATATTGGGGAAGGGATATGAAGGGATTGGGGGAAGGGAGATGAAATGATATGAAGGGATCATTATTGTTTGTTCCTTGTATATACTTCTTGGTTAATGCAATCTTGTCGGTGAAATTCCAATCCGGGCTAACCAGCCATTTTTTTTGATGCTCAATCTGTTCAAGTACGTTGCTCCTCCTTGCTCTTCTCCTTGCTCTCCTCCTTGCTCTTCTCCTTGCTCTCCTCTTACCTTCCTCCTTGCTCTCCTTCTTGCTCCTCGCTCTTCTCCTTCCTCTCCTCTTCCTTCCTCCTTGCTCTCCTTCTTGCCCAACCAATAACGTACATACGATTTTGAGGATGACGGTGACGCCACGATTTCCTTTGATAAATCTTCGGATGTGCCATGCAGCTTTAAACAGTATCCATATTCTGTACTTGTACGTATACTGTAAGTCGTTGCAGGAAGTTCCTAACAAAGTGATTATAATATATATATATAGCTACCAATTGGTTACCTCTATACATATATATATATAGAATATATACATAGAATAGAGATAATACATAATGTACATACTGAGGGGGGGACAAGCAAATCGTAAACATCTACAATCCCATACAATCCCTATCAGAAGATATCAGAAGCATCAAAACTCAGCAGCCATGGGTCTGGTTGTCACTTTTCTTTCGAATTGTACCTATGGTAATTTAACATAGCCTAGCTATTGAGAATGGCCAATTTCTAGCCATTCACCATGGTGGTTTTCCACAACAAACTGTGATTGCGAGAGGTTATCATCATTTTTCACGAGTGATGCTGGCAGCTGCGTCGTCAGCGTCGTTCGAGCGCTTGTAAGTTCACGGCTGGCCAAAACTCTGTGCGCTTCCTTGGTCCGTCGCTTGCTGCTTAAGATTCCACCTGTTCAAATCATCAAATGGTGGTTTACCATTACCAAAATGACCTGGGTTTCTATGAATTTATGGTTGATCAAAAAACTTGACTATCAAAATGGCTGTATATTGGTGTATCTAGCGTATCCCCGTTTTCAGAAGACCCATTTAAATTCCTCAAAAGGGGCTGTAAAACATGGCTTTCACACACACTGTTTGGTTGGTACTTTTAGAGATGGGGCTGCGTTCCAAATAAAAATGGATATGTAAGTTATAATATATCTATGGAGGTTTCCTGGGGTACCCCAAAATTATCCATTTTAATAGGGTTTTCCATTATCAACCATCCATTTGGGGACCCCCCATTTATGGAAACCCCCATATAACCATCCAACATGATCCAACATGGGGGTTTAACAATAAAATGGCTGGTTGTTGGTATCTACATGTATCTCCTCTAAACTCTAAACATTTGAGCATGGGTCAGTGCCGTATGTAAATTTGTTTGATCTGCAACAGAACCATGCTCATTTCACTTGGTGAAATACCGTCAGTATATCCATCTTTAGTCATCTTTGTTGGCAGTATCAAGTGAACAGTGTTGAAAACCCTATGTCGTCCTTTATGCTGTACACTGCTTGGCTAATAGGAATTCCATGGATTTCCCATAATGGATTATGATAAGCCCTATGTTGGAGAATATAATCGCATCTGATCATCATTCAACATTGGTTTTGAACCCTGCACAACGGCCCAAGACATCCAAGACTCTTGTCCGGCATCGATTCAATAGAGATGCTCTTGATCATGTTCCTAAGCCACCGATGTCTTGGTCGGAATCTGACACCCATTGGATCATTGGGATGAACGTAGCAGGACACTTCAAAGTCAACCTTCAAACTTGAAATTTACAGAAAAAACACTGAAACATACTGAAACGTCATTTGCAAGGCCTGCCATGCAGAATTGTAAGTAATTATGCTGCAGTTGGCTATTCTCAGCTGTGAATCAGTGCAACATAAGTCACAAGGTTGGGACTTCTTATTGGTTTTTAGGACACATCCCGAGAAACATCAAGTCTTAAACAGCACGGTTTGGTGCAAAATGGTCCGAAATTGGACATCAGAGAATTGCATGGATACGTACCAACAACATCCAACAACTACCAAACTCATTTTTTTCATGTCTTTTCCTTGGGTCTGCAGTTTTTGCACAACCGTTTTAAGATCCAGTAACCATCGCCCAGCCCAGGGACCATTTCAGCCAGAAATAGTTGGCGCATCCGTCTGGGAGATGCTGCCGCAAGATGCAACTGCTGTCACCATCTTGCACCTGAGGACCACTCATGTTTTCGCTGGAATCACTGGATTGGTTTAAGGGAAAATCTACAGGAAACCATGGTTTTTACCATCAAATATAGGTCTTTCCTGTAAATTTTCCCATCATCCAATTCTATGATGGAAAGTGTCGAAATCCAGAAAATGCGGCAACCATTTTGGCAAGAAAAAATTATTGGTCTCCCCCAACAAGAAGTGGGGATGAAGCCCGAAAAATGATCAAGGATGATGATAAAATTGGATTTCCAAGTGAAATGCCTGGAGACCATGTGTGGAAACCCAATTTTTGGACAAATATGATCAACTCGTCTCGTCTCGTATGGAACAACTCCAGATATCCACCATCTCACTCAGTCATACACCGGGGTTGTGCGTGGACAAATGTTGGATGATTTAGTTTGACACCGAATCATCCGAGAGGCAGTATGGAAGTGTTTTGTTAGTGGTGCTCTGCACCCGGTGATTCATCTTGGTTCTATATATTAAATCATTATATATCATATTATATATATATATACACATAAACCTCTATATATCATATGTGTATATATGGTCCAGCGTTCCAACCCCCCTCCCCCCGCCCGCCATGGATAGCTTGCAAATAGAAGGGAACGGGGTGCTACCTGGGGACCCATACCATTGGGGGGGGTAGGAACACGGAACACGAGACCATATATATATATAATTATATATATATATATAGTGAATAGCAATTCATCACTCTTTTGGTAGAATTTTCACAAAATCGTGCTGGTTCCTAAAGAATGTATAGCCTGTCGGGCCCGGGCACACAATAGAGTTCGCCCTTCAGCTCGTCGCCCTCCTGTGTCGTGAGCTTGAGCTCGGCGCCCAGGAAATGTTCCGAGCCCTTGGATCGGATGTATTTCCTGGAGCGGGGAACCGGTATCCGTCCGACGTCAGACTCTTTAAACATCTGACGAAACAGCTGAGTTTACTCAAACACCCCGAAAGGCTGGAAAAAAATTGGGTCTTTGAAAAATTGCAAGTTCTTTGGGATGTGCAGCATCTTCTTGTACTTCTCTCAAAGTGGAGTAAGGCTCTGAAACAACCCTACTAAATGGGGCCATAACGCATAAACTCATAACCCATCGAAAGGAAAACCAGACGAGTTCAACCTCCAACATCTTTGTGACTGTGAATCTGATAAATCTGATGTTTGTGGATGCTCACTGAAAGTCATGGCCATTCCATGCCATTCCAAGTATCAACGCCACCCAAAATAGATCGAGCAATCACCTCCCTAAAGTGGGAAAATACTCGGAGAGTTTTGGGCTCAACTTGGCTCAACACCTGCAAACCCTGGCTTTAAGCACGACAATCAACAACTTCCCAGAAGCTTGGGCTGAACAGCCCCGATATCTCTCTCCCTCTCTCTATACATATATATATATATATACCTCTTGTAAAAACCATTCCAGAACTGGGCAAATGGTTGTCTTCAGATGGTTCTTGTGTAGAGAAAGGTGGCTAGCCCACTGTTTATAGCTGGGTTTCGTCTTCAAGTGGCTCTTAAGAAAAAAACATGCCACATGTATGATTAACATTGATACATGATACTCAATAGTTCGGTATACTCTCCGGTAGTCATGCCTTCAAATCTAATGTGGATAAAACAATTATAAACCATCCCCCAGTCATCACCATTTTTATAGGTGATATGTTTACCATTCCCAGTCATGGGTGGTGTATGGCATTGTTTTACCTACATTAATTATGTTTGGTATATAGTTATTGATGATTTATAACTATTGGTGCTATTGGCAACTATTGATGTTTGGTAATTGTTGATGAGGCAATTATCCAATGTTATTAACATCTATTAACATCACCAATAGATTACCAATTATCCAATGTTAATAGATATTATTGGTATGTTTGGTAATTATCCAATAGATTGTTATTAACATCTATTAACATCTATTAACTATTGGCTAATTGCCAGCTACCAGCTACCTCCATGGTGCCACGGGGATTGCGGCCATCGCCAAGCGGCTCCATCTGTTCATGGGTTGCTTGCTGCACCGTCACCTGGACCAAGGCGTCCAAGAACATGTTGACATGGCTTTGTTGGATATAATGGGCATATGATCATTTTATGGATTTTTAATGATTTTTATGGGCCATACATGGAATTCGTAAGATTGCGATGGAGAATGGGATGTTATCCTCTGGAAATCTAATCGTCGATGGAGCATGGCCCTGAAAGTGGATGATCAATCCCAATTAATAATTAAACATGCTGATTTTCCATAACTACTAGTATGTTAGATTACTGTATCCGACAAAATGGCAACTTTGGATAGGGCAATTGTGTTCTAAATAATTCTAATTCATGGGATTTTATCTCTTCAACTATTCCTTGCATGGTTTCAAACCCGTGAACATCACCATCCCAAACATGGCTGGTCGGTAGATTCCACGCGTCCCAAGACTATCGGTGACTCTCACGATCAGTTAAGAAACATGGGTGTACTGAGGAATCGGTGGATACCCTCTGGTAAACTAACATAGCTATTGAAAATGGTCATTTATAGTGAGTTTTCCCATTAAAAATTGTGATTTTCCATAGTTTTTTGTATGTTTACCAGTGGATAAATATCTGAAACGGTTGGTCTCAAGCCATCCCAAAACGAAACACCCGCGAGGCCAGCAACCAGAATGGCAGCTTTTGACACGTCCAGTCTGCCAGTTGGATAACCGGAGTCTCATCATGACCACCAGCCCTCCGATTTTCCATGTAGCTATGGCCCCCCCCAAAATAGCTGGGACTTCTGGACGTCCGTCTCTCCTTGGAAATTTGATTTATCCACATCATTCTCACCCAGTCTCATTGTATGCCCACGAATTCTTGGTTCTGTCCCACATAATCCATATATATATATATATATGTACTCATTTATGTCTTAGGGAACTTGATCCATCATGATCCATCCCCATTTCACAAAAATGGCCTGGATGTTGACGCTGCCAAAGTCCGCCAATTTCTCGGACATGTTCCTGGGAGTAGCGCTTGGATCTGGTCATCCAGAAAGTACCCTCTGGTAAACATACAAAAAACTATGGAAAATCACCATGTTCAATGGGAAAATCATGGAAAATCCACTATTCCTATGGGCCATGTTCAATAGCTATGTTAAATTACCAGAGGGTATGATTTTAAATGTTTCCTTGACATTAAATGTCCCTTCGGAATTTAACTTATACTTATACCGTTCTCTCCTTTTTCGTTGTTTAACATAGATATGTAAAATTGTTGATTTATAGATGATCTATGTTGATTTATATCTATATATATATAATCTATATTATACATTGATATTTAACATAGATGATTTACCCATTCCACATGGTGATTTTCCCACTGGCTCCGGCGCGACCGAAGTGCTGGAGTCAAGGCTCTCAAGGCTCACGGCAGCGTCAACCAGGTCATGGGACTCTAGTTCTGTACATAAACAAATATATATATACATACATACATAATACATATGTTGTATATATATATATATAACTTAAATTATACAGAATTATATGTATATTATATTATATATATAATATTCATATCTGATTGATGGTTTCGACTTATCACAACATCTCAATTTGATGAACGGATCCCATGAACGCCTTGCAAGAAAACACCGCTGCCAGGCGACGTTAAAGGAGCCCCGTCCCTCTGCAAGGAGATCAATTCTTCGGGCACGTGAAATTCCTCTGCGAGGTTCGTCATCAATGAAGCTGCGCGCAGGCGTGGGGCTGGACCGGTGGCTGGTTCAAACGAATTCCATGGGATTACCCATGGGATTGGCTAGGTCTGGTCTGGGCCAAGGCTTGCCTCTCTTGGAAAAGAGGTGCAAGCTCATACTTTCAGGATCTATTCTATCATTTCTGAAGTAAACCCATCCTGAAAAGCCAACTGGTCAGGATTTTTTCAAGCAAAACTTGCAAACAATCCTAGTTTGACTGATTGGAAAAGGACATTGATATCATCCCCAAGGGAAAAGCACTGTTTCTGCGCAAGATATGACCGCCATGACCGCCTATTGCCCAGTGCGGTGGAAAAAGTCGCGTGCCTACAGTATCTGTTTGTGAGGGCTGCGTCAGAATCGTTTCATTTCCTCAGCTCAGCGACTTCAGTAAACTTCAGTAAACTTCAGTGACTTCAGCCTGGCGGTAGCAGTTCAATCCAGGGGAACCCCATCTTTTGCATTTTTGAGAAACTAACATGGCCCAATTTCTTACACATTCCGGGGGTCCAAGCATTCACTACATCAATCACACAGCTGGTGACACACTGCATGTATATAATCATCCCAACGTGGCCCAAGCTCAGCTTAGTTGGGCATCTTCAAGACAATCAACCTGCCCTGTGAACATCCGTATATAGCCATCATCAGTACATCAAAATTATATAACAACTATATCATGATTATCATAATTATATACATTTATTATGATTATAAGGATTAACAGCCTTCTAACCGACATAGTTTCAAAGCGTGCTAAAATGGCAACTAAGTGGCGATTCACCAGCACCAATTTGGGCATGGGCGGCGCATTCCGCATGTGTGGCGGCCGGTAGGGCGGCATGGCGCGGTCTTTGGGTCCACCCCCCAGCGAGGTGGCGCTAGAAATTTGACACTCGGCTGCGGCATCCGTGTCGAAATGTGTTGCAACTGATTGAATCATGACTGACTCAACTATGATTTCACGATATCATTCCCCAATGCAAACCATTGTTCTTGAAGTTCTGTCTGAAACTAGATGGGTCATGATGGGTCTGTCTGAAAATAGGGTACCCCCTCAAATATCCTCAAATCCAATGGTTTTAATGTTCATTTCACCCATTAAAATTACAATTTTAGGGTATACCGGGTATAGCCCATTTTCAGATCGACCCATCATCAAGATGGATATGGAAAATCATGGCAACTCCATCTAAATAGATCGCTTCCTTCTCTATACGCTATACCATTTACTGGTTGGTTACAACTCCCCGGAATAAAATCATTGTGGATCATCATCCCATTTCTATGAGCATCTATTTTTGTCCAATTAGTTTTTTTTAATTATTTTTTTAAATGTTGGATAACATGGTATAACATCTTCCAACTCAAAAGAAGTGTGTCTGAAAATCGTGTACCCCTCAATCCATTGGATTTTCAATGGATTTTCATCATTTTCTCTGTTTGACTGATTGATTATAATTGGGGTATGCCATGGTATGCCCTATTTCCAAACAAGCCCAAACAATGGCACCCCAACAAGGGCAAAACGTAACGTGGCGCCTAGTCTTCGCCGGCAACAAGCTCAGCCCAAGGACCCCACAGCTTTACGTCCTGTCTTGGGATCATGGTGAATCTTACCCAGATGCTCAATGTATCTGGGTAAATTATAATATTTCACTAACCTGAATTAAGGCCATTTGGGGATGATTTCCCTTATTAACCATGATTCCCAGTGAGGTCGCAGTGAGGTCGTTATAATTTTCCCAGATGTATGGAATATTTAACTACATAGAAACCCCAAAAATGGCCCAGTTTTGTAGGAAAATAATCCAGCACCATGGAGCATCTGGGTTACATACCTGCCAAAAGCATCGTTTCTTTTTACTGGTGGATGTACATTTTACCATTGATAGGAGAAGATTATAAAAGATTCAAGTCACCAGTTTCCCATTTATGGAATATGCATATGGTTTATGACTTAAACTAACACACTATTTGATGGATCCCTTCAACGTTCAGCCCAACCCTTAAAGATCCCCCAGTCCCCAGAAACCACGGTGGATGTAGAAGATTGGACAACATATAGAACGGTGATGTTTAATACGCACAGGGGATGGGATTGTTCTATGATTCTATGATATTCTGATCTTACTAGGAGAAGAAGAAGAAGAAGAAGCAAAAACGCCATCCCACATCCAATCTGTTTCGGGAACAATGAGAAAGCTCGACCCTGGTCCTGGTCATCGTTGTTGCCAGCACCGGCCACACGAGCGCCGACTCGGAAGCACAGCAACCTGGCCACCGACTGCTTCTTGTGCTAAGTTGGGGATGGGTCAATTCAAACAGGGAAACAAAGTGTAACTAGACTTCAAACTGATCATGCGTGAACTTGTTCAAGCGTCATGATTTTTCTGCGGAACCTAGAATGTTGTTCCGCACGTTGACCTAGATTCTGCTGGGTTGCCTTAGCTGTTCCACACAATCAAACAAAACACATAGCTTGATAGATGTTTGTGGAGAACCTAGTCCACAGCACCATGAATCAACTGGATGATTCATAAGAGTCATGGAGGTACCCGTCTGTAAACAATGTTGGCAATCTTTTGGGTACGATAATTCTACCGTGAAAATGGATTCCTTATATATATACATATATATATAATGGGATAATAGATAAAATATGATATAATCATATATAAAAACACGAGTTTTCTGGGATTTCCATCCCCTTGGGCCCCTTGGGTTGGAAAATAAACCATGTTTTAATGTTTTGAACATGGCACACGTATATACAAGAATACACACATACATCTATTCTATGATTCTATGTATATATATAATAATATTTAATATATTTTAATATAATGTTCACCAGAGTTCCAGAGAAACTTGACCCACACCCACATCTCGCCGGATTCCGCACCCAGAGGGTAGATTGCCGAGAACAACCTGCCGATGGATCAAGCCACAGCAAGGCTATGATTTATTGTACCGACCTGACCCCCCCAAATGTTACCAGGGGTTGATCAAGGCTTGACATCTCGAAGGCGGAATGGGTCTCGTTTTCCCTTGATGAATGGCCGGGTGCAGCTGTCATTTCCGTCTGACAATTTAGGGGGAAAAACCTCCATAATTGATGGTTTCTCTTGGTTTATCATCATGTTCCATGTAAAAAAAACTATTTTGCAGCGTACATTAGTTCGGGATAAACCCATCCAGGCGTCCCGATTAGCACCATTTAGCCTCCGGTGTCATCAAACATGAATCCCTTAGAAGTATCTATGAAATTCTACAAATGGAGGTGTATGGATGGGAAACTCATCTATAAATGGTGGATTTTCCAGCAAACCATATTTGATTGCCGGAGGATAGCTGGAACTCTTGTGAACATTGGGATGTGCCACTCTCTTTTCACTAACCAGTGGGGAAAAAATTAGGGTTGGGTTTTTCGGTTAGTACATCTGTGTGTGTCATTGTGCGCTATCCCACCGTCTTGCTTAGTGCGCTAACCCCATGTTTTCTTGGTGTCTCCTGGCTCAGTTTCTTCAGGGAATCCCAAGAGTTCCATAGAGTTCCCATATTTCTGGTGAAACCCAGGGCCTTGTTGCTGGCAGAGACCTTGTGTCCCTTCATCTGTTTGGCTGCGCCCTGAGGCGTCAGCCGCGAAACATGGGTTTATACATGGGTTTATCACGGTTTATTCCCATGGTGAGACATTATGGAATGGTACTCTCCTGTAACCATACAGAAAGATGTGGACAACCCACCATTTGTAGATCATTTTCCGAGCAAAACCATGGGCTTTCCACCTCTATAATCCTCTATATATATTAGTTTGCAGGAGGTCCATATAGATTGTTTATCCAATCAAGGCTATATTATCACATTGTGTTCATTGATGTGGTAAACCCACTGATAAACCATGGTCCCCTGAACCCGGATTTGATTGTTTGGGGGAGACAAAACACCACACCAATACAACATGTGTTTCTGACGGGGAATAAACCGTTTATAATATATAGATGTTTATAGTATATAATAGAGTAATACCACATGTATATAGTATATAATATATAATAGAGTAATACCACATGTATAATATAGTAATACCACATGACATGTCCGTCCCTACCCGAGCTGTCGTGGATTCATGGTTCAGTTGCTGCACCAGCGGGATTGGAATCGGCCGGGTCTGAAAATATGGTCTCCGATGGTATCCCCGAATCAATGAGTTATCACGTAGATACCGGGACCCATTGTAACTCAATCCTATTAAAATGGTTGGTCACCAACCAGTTACCTATTAAAATGACAAGTCACCAACCGATTAAAATCCAATTTATATTTTGTCGATAAACAATGCACATTTTATGTAGAAAATAAACCATTTGCCAGTACATTTCGCCATGTCAACGTGGCATCGACAGCACCGAAACAGGGCATCGACAGCGCCTCGGGTGTGCGCCATTCGACATTGTAAGCCACGCGTTTCTCCTGGCGCTGGGACCGAAGGTTGACCCACTTGGACAATTATTCTTTGGACATTGGTTGATTCAACACGTTCAGGATTCCCGATGAACATCCACATCATCCACGTGCATTTTTTGGTTGCATCCCAATGTGTTGGAAAAATACAGCGGCAGGTCACGACTGTTGTACACTCTTGCATGACTCTTTACACCCTGACAGAGCAGTGATTTATCCATTTTTATCATTTACATTCCCGATGTGTTTGATGCTATAAACTCCTTTGTCAGTCAACTCACTCAATACTCAAATCTTTGGTTTGTAAACTGAGCACAAACACATGTTTGCTTCCTAAAGTCCCTACCTATCTACCTATCTACCAATCTACCAATCTACCTATCTACCTATCTAACTATCTTTATTAATCTATATCTACGAACTGTACCCCCGCCAAGTCTACGTTGGTTTATACGCCCATCGAACTAGAGATATACCCCCTATAAAAATCATTTAATGTAGTTATGAACCAACTGAGCTAGTAGAAATCAACTATAAATCCATCTTTTTTTGATCTGTGAAGTCACCTGACATCCAACTTGTTCCATAGTTTTGATGCTCCACAATTATGGACAAACACTTATAGAATATGTAGAAAAAATATGAAAAAAATCAGGCATGTCTGAAAAAAAAATCGAAGCCTGGTGAACTAACGTAGCTACCCTCTAGAGTAAACATACCAAAAACCCTATGGGAAACTCAGCATTTTTCGTGGGCCTCGTGGAGCCCGGGCCACGTCACCTCTAGGGCGTTCCAACTGCGCCTGGAAGGGTTCCAAGTCAGTCATGGGGATTTTCATCAAAAAAACCAACAGAAAAATCACCAAAATATGGAGATTTTGTTGGAAGACCATAGCAATCATAGCAATTCATGGTGATTCCAATTGTAATTCCAATGGTGACTTGGGATATCTTGGGATTATGGTTATTTTAAGTTGGAATAATATAATGTGGTTATATGATGTCACATATATGTGGAAAATATCATCAAATATCACCATATCAGACCCTCCGGGAATTGTGTTTTTGTCAGAGTTTGTGGACTGGGTGTTCCAGCCATGGATATAATTGCAACATGTATCATATCACATGGAGATTGATTTTGTTGGAGTATCATATTAGACCCTCTGGTAACAATATCGCCAATGGAAAAGTTCAAATATCACATGGAATCACTCTATGGTGACAGCCAACGGTAATTCCAATGGTGATTTGCGATTATGATATTATGGATATTTTGTTTGGAATATCAGACTCAGACCCTGTGGTAATTCAACTTGGAAATTGGACAATCCCAAATGCTATTCAGAAAACATGGGATGGGCGATGTTGCATTGGTGAAATGATTGGAGGAAAATCATCCTGGCGTATGCAGACTCTTGCAACCCAACCCAAACAAAACAAGTAGACATTTAGTAAATAAATAAAATGTGATCAACAAATATTAAATAACTTAGATATTAATTTAGTAGTTTTCGCTAGGGGGCTGACGTTTACCCAAAATTCACGGAATTCCATGTGGGGCTGCAATCTGCTGTGTTCTTTAGGTGCGTGTTTTTTGCAAACTGCAAACATAAAACATATTGATATTTCCTGCGTTTGATGGCATTTTTGCGCTTAACTAAGACGGTGCCAAAATCACCTTTTGAAGCATGTCTCAAAGATATCCTCCATAATTTGCAGTGTTGGAGCTGTTAACTCAAAAAACCGCAAGACTTTGAAAGAACACCCGAATAACCTAACCCTAAATATACCCTAAACAAACCCGAAATCAGCCATAAATAACCCTAAATAGACCCTGAAGGAACCTTGAATGAAGCCCTAAAACAACCCTATATAAATAGCAGGAACATTAAGTAAACAAACCCTAAAGAAAATCCAATACACCAACCCTAAGTAAACCCTAAAACAATATTTAATAAAATCCTAAACAAACAACACCGTAAATAAAACCCAATGAAACTTTGAGCGAACGTCTGCCCCGGAGGGTAAATTTTAAATGTAATCAACAAATATTAAACTATTTCATAGACTGTTATCATTGATTTTGGTTTCTATAGTTTTCAGTAAATTGAAGCGTTATATCTATATCTCTTTTGGCTGAATTTACTTTACTATAGATAGAAACCAAAAAAATGTGATCCAAGATGGGTTATTGATGTTTCATCATATGCAATCATCCCAATGCCATGATCCCAGCGGAATCCAAGCTGCGCAGTGACTCGCAGCTCAGCCCAAACAGCAGAAAGACGAGTACCAATGAAGACCTAGAACGAAAAGAAAACATCGCTGGGCACGGGTAACGTTGGAGATCTATTTGGCTTATAACTCATGGTTAATAATTGTTACTTGCTTAAAAATGGTTGTATAATAACTATTAATAACTTGTTAATGATGGTTTAAGACTAGCCTCTGCTTACAAATGATTTAAATGGTTAATGATTCATGATGATATAATTACCGAGCCAAGTGGCTTGCTGGAACGCCAGAATCCGCCAACGAATGACACTTTTCCCAAATTTCAATGACCAATTATATAGTTGGAATAGCGAGGTCAGCTCTTGTAGTATCTGTACAGCAAACATGTATGAGTCATGATGCATAGTCATAATCATGTGCACAAATGTGTATATATATACATATATGATTTGCAACATACAATGTACGTATGTATACATCGTATATATATATTATGCATTTGTATTCATGCATGCACGATTGTGCACGTATGATTATGCATGTATGATTAAATACATGTTAAATACATGTTAACACAAAATCCAATGAATTCAAAACGTCATGTTAACAGGGATTTTGTGGTATCCCAGCCCTCAAGATCTCCTGTGGCATGGCCAACCTGCGCTACCCTGCGAAAATAGCCATGGAACATGACCTTTTTTTTAAGGTCAATCATCTCTCTAAGTGTCCATGGATTCCATAGCACACTCTTAGTTTATTGGATGCTAGCTGCTTGGTATGGATCAATATTGGGTACCCGAAATGGCGGGTTTCAACCCTCCAAAAACATCCAGTTAAACCATCCCAAGTATTGTTGGCTGATCTCATTCCCAGATAATATCATAATATCCCATGATATTCCCATCTCATTGCAGTTTTTCTGGCAGTTCGCCCCCCCCAAAAAAAAAAAAACTGACGGTGCTTCGACGGACCCAGGAGTTCTCCAGCTCGCTGTGCATCAGCTGCAACCAGCCGCCACCAGGGTAGCCATAGACCAGCTCACCTGGCACATGCTGATTTCATGGGAGACCAACGTTCAAATATTGGGATCATGTGAATATCAGTGAATATCATATCAGACCCTCTAGGATTTTTTGATTTTTTTTGTAAGAGGTTGCGGACTGGAACACCACCATTTTTGAGAGGTACAGTAAATCATCGAACGAAATGGGCCATGGCGGCCATGGTTTCCATAGCTATATGTGAAATTACTGGAGGCTGGATTTTATCCATTTGCTAGTGACTATAAAAGGCCTTTGTGTCACTTGAATCCACTTGCCAGAAACATGCCTTTTGGTTCAAGCACTCATCCCTCTTGACCCAAAATCATGTCAAGTCTGGTGAAGACGATACCAGCATACGAGTACCGACAAAAATCCCACTACATCCCATTTTTTGGTTGGTGTAAATCCCATTCGCTCCCATTTGTGGACATATAACCCCATATAAAACAGATAGTCTGGATATACAATATGTATCAAAATGAACCAGTATATATAGATTCTAATTGTATAGTGTAAGTCTGAGATTCTGGCTTTATATAAATATTTAGTTTTGCATTTAGTATTATGCCTTTATATCCCGATTTGCCATTGCAAACGGATAACTATTACGGCTTGGGTATTTAACACCATTATGATTACTGATATAACTATTACGTCTTTACAAACTATTCAATGGGAATTTCAGGATCCTAAAATGGAGGTACCTACCATATAAAAGGCCTATGTAAGTGAATATCACCGCAAAATATGGCTATTATTACTACTACCAGTAGTACCGCACAAGGCGGTGGCGGAAGTTTCAAAAATAGGAAGCCTATAGGAGAGGCGTGTTGCTGTGGCGCAAAAATGGCAGAGCGAACCCACTGATGGGATTTGTGAATGTGCTTCGCGCCACAACGGCGTGCACTTTTTCGACATCTGGACTTCCACAAGTGGTCCGGACCTGGTGTGTTTTGTGCATTTTGACTTGGAAATGTGCTTCGCGCCTGGGTGTGGCGTACACTTGTTCGGCATCTCAACTTCCAAAAGTGGTCCGAGACCGCCAGTTTTTTACACATTTGACTTGGAAATGTAGTTGTAGTTATAGTTGTTGTAGTTGTTGTTGTAGTTGCTGTTGTTGTTGTTGTTGTAGTTGTTGTAGTTGTAGTTCTAGTTGTAGTTGTTGTGTAGTTGTTCTAGTTGTAGTTGTTGTAGTTGTAGTTGTTGTAGTTGTAGTTGTAGTTGCTGTTGTTTTTGTTGTTGTTGTAGTTGTTGTAGTTGTAGTTCTAGTTGTAGTTGTAGTTGTTGTGTAGTTGTTGTAGTTGTAGTTGTTGTAGTTGTAGTTGTTGTGGTTGGTGTTGTTGTTGTTGTTGCTGTTGCTGTTGCTGTTGCTGTTGTCGTCGAAGTTAAAGTAGTTAAGTTAGTGAAGTTAGTTAGTTAATCAGTGTCTACTTTTTCGACATCTTCACGTCAAAAAAGTCTCAAAACCCTCAGTTTTTTACACTTTTGACTTCGAAATGTGCTTCGCGCCACAACGGCGTGCACTTTTTCGACACTTTTTCGACATCCGAACCTCCAAAAGTGGTCCGAGACCGTCAGTTTTTAACACTTTTGACTTCAAAATGTGCTTCGCGCCACAACGGCGTGCACTTTTTCGACATCTCAACTTCCAAAAGTGCTCCGAGAATGGTGTGTTTTGTACATTTTCACTTCAAAATGTGCTTCGCGCCACAACGGCGTGCACTTTTTCGACATCTCAACTTCCAAAAGTCGTCCGGACACTGAGGTGTTTTGTACATTTTGACTTCGGAAATGTGCTTCGCGCCACAACGGCGTGCACTTTTTCGACATCTCAACTTCCAAAAGTCGTCCGACACTGAGGTGTTTTGTACATTTTGACTTGGAAATGTGCTTCGCGCCACAACGGCGTGCACTTTTTCGACATCATAACTTCCAAAAGTGGTCCGGACCTGAGGTGTTTTGTACATTTTGACTTGGAAATGTGCTTCGCGCCACAACGGCGTGCAATTTTTCATCGCTCCTGTGGCCAGCTGGCTCCGCACCCGCCGCTTTAGCGAGCCTACTTTTCGACCCTCTGGAGCCACAAATCATTGGAAAAACACATTGTTTCGCGACTTTCCTACCTTTTCGCGCATCTGTATCTTCTGTCCTCTTACTCTTTCTTTTCTCTTCTGATCTTCTCTCTTCTAATCTTCCTCTTCCCTCTGCCTCTGCCCTGCTCTGCTTTTCATCTGTCCATATTGTCGGAAGTTTGACTTCGAAACTTCCTTCGATAACTATGACTATATTAGACTATATGAAGGTTTCCATAACTGCGGGGGACATGTTTCATCCATTGAACAAAGGTTTGCTTCATCATACACTTTCTATGAATTGGGGTACGCCTCCATTGTAGGAAACTCTCATATAGTCATAATGTGTAAACAAATGCTATTATAATAATTATACAGTAACTATTCTTACTGCTATTATTATATGATAATTATATAGCCAACTATAATTTCTATATATTTCCAGATATCACATATTTTTATTACGGTATTCTCTTATATAGCCATCATATAATAGTTGGTAGTCATCTCTACATGTTCCCATCATGTTATATATTTCGATATAACTGCTAATGTGGCTAAAACAGTCATAAACCATCCCGCAAATCACCATTTTTATAGGTGGTATAAACCATTCCCACATGGGTGGTTTATGGCATTGTTTTTCCCACTTTACCTATCAATTTGGATACCCTCTGGTAATTTAACATTGCTATTGAAAATGCCCATTTATAGCTGATTTACCTATTGAAGATGGTGATATTTTCCATAGCTATAGCCAGCTATATGTTAAATTACCAGAGGGTATATCCCATTAATATCCCATTAAATCATTACAATTAATCCCATTAAATCAAAATCCCATTAATATCACATTAAATCACCAGCTATATATCTGGGTAAATTATAATATTTCACTAACCTGAATTATGGCCATTTAATTTGGGGATGATTTCCCTTATTAACCATAATTCCAGTGAGGTCGCAGAGAGGTCGTTATAATTTACCCAGATATATCACCATTGACTTCCCACCAATCCACCCCTTCCCCTTCCACCGGCGCGGCGCCTCGCTCCAGCTTTCCCAGCTGTGGGCTCTGCACCAACGGCTCCTTGCGCACCGGCGCGCTGTGGTCCTCCGCCAAGACCTGGGCTCGACATCTTCGGA
>CAMXCT020001527.1:67500-145000 GCA_947184155.2 Cladocopium goreaui
GGGTTCGAATTCATAGTTCGATCACGTTTATATAATATCCACAATCACCAAATTATGCACCGGATGTGGCATGTCAATATCATACATTCAGATGTGGCTTAGACGCTCTTGATAGATTCACCTTGATGATTCTGGATCAGTTCAAATGTCCTTGCTCGGAAACATAGCTATTTTTGTCATCATGAATACAGTGAATTTGTATTCACAAGATGATGGTTTATATCACCTCCCAGAAAAATGGAAGAGTAAATCCTACCAAAACACTGATAAATTGCTTCACTATCTTTTCAGGGGTTAATATACTATCACAAGAATGTTTTACTTTGAGCGACCCCATCAACTGACATACGTCATATGTTCTGACCTTCTACCTAACATTTTATCTACTATTCTATCTGACACATATTCTGACATAGAGTCTGATGACTTATTTCACGCTCGATCTAACACACACACACACATATATATATATATATATATATGTATGTATATATATATATAGTGTATGTAGGTATCCCTCAGTTTCCTGACTTAAATTATATATATATACCTGTTGATCCATTTTTTGCTGGTTAAATCCGTTTTCTCTGCCTTTCTCCCACACTTCAAATGCTTCCGCACCTTGTCGGAACCTGCGGTCTGGGGGTCAGCGGCTTGCGCTTGGCTGCCTGGGACCGAGGACCAGGTGTTGGCGATGGAGATTGAACGAAGTCATGGGTAAATGTAGATCATCACCAACAGATTGGATATACTATGGTACATACCTATGTAAGTACATACCTACGTATGTATTCACAATTGTTGATGTACCAATAATAGATCATCACCAACCACCTGAGACATACAGCAAAAATGGATCATGCACCGATCAAAGCAATTCTCTATTCCTATAGGTAAAATCCTAATTCCTATTTGTGCTGGTGAAAATCTCACTGTTTGATCATGCAGGAAATTTTGAGAGTGGGTTGCTGGTAAAACGTCCAAAATTTGCTCATAAAATCTCAATTCTTGCTGATTAAGCCCTACTGTTTGGTGTTGATATATATATATATATTATTATTATTACTATTGATATTATTATTATATATATATATGTAGACACACATATATATATATATATGAAGACACATATATATATATATGTAAATATATATATATATATAATTATGTATATATATAATGTGTATATATATATATATGTAGACACACATATATATATATATAATTATGTATATATATATAATTATGTATATATATATATAATTATGTATATATATATATTTAATGTATATATATATATAGCATATAGGCTAAGCAGGCTTAATCCGTGTTGTAAAACCAACCATTTCTGCCAGTGAACACCCTATCCCCTGCCGCTTCCCTGCGGCTTCGCCTTGGAAGTTGGAAAGTGCGCGCCGGCCATCTGCGTCCAGAGGCTCCAGCAACACATCACCTGGTCCAATGGTGGATTTCTAGGGATTTTTCATGGGAATATCATGGGATTTGATGGGAAAATCACCATCTGTTTAGCTATCACATAGCTAGTCGGCTAGTTCGATGATTTGCCTAGGAAAGATATGGTGATTTGCCTGTGGATGTTCCATAGCCATGTTGAGTTCCTAGAGGGTAGATGGGAGATGCGATGGCTTGGGACATCTATTTTACTTGTGATGCTCCAACAAAGGCTGAAACAGTGAACTTATGACTACTACGTACTACTAGGTTGCGGCACCTAGATCTGCACTCTGGCGGCCACTGAACATCAGAGTCAATACATATGAGCTGTTGGAAATAAATAACATCAAACACATATGTTTACTAGCAACTCACCATAAATAGACGAGTATGCTCCTAATAAAATCGCTAATCATACAGTACTATCCTGTTTGGGTTTCTATATTTGGGACAAAACCACACAAAGGGTACGGGTATGGGTGAGAAACGAACAAAATTAAAGGCCTAGGGAAGCACAAACAAATGTCCTCCTTTTGCAGTATTCATCATTTATTCTTGGGTGGTACCCAATTTTAGCCAAACTTAAATGTTGAAACAACACTCCGGCAACCTCCAAACATAGCTCATGATGATCTGCAGATACTATCCTGAAAAATTGGCTCCTTCATTTGGGATTTGTCTGAAAATAGTATGTATATATATACATACACAGTATATATGTACTGTATATTATACTGTACATATATATATATATATCTATATACTGCATATACATATCCATATCTATATATGGTATATACCCATATATATGGTATATATCCATATCTATATATGGTATATATATATATATGGTACATATATATATATATATATACGGCAAATGCCTGGGTTCTGCCCGGACCCGCAACGACGACCGGCGACGCATCATCATCATCATCATCATCATCACCATCATCATCATCATCATCATCAACCAAACCCTTATTGGAGATCTTCAATGAATGTAGAAGGTTCACGGGGGTGGGAGAATTAAACCCTTATTGAAGATCTTCAATGAATGTAGAAGTTTAACGGGGGTGGGAGAATTAAACCCTTATTGAAGATCTTCAATGAATGTAGAAGTTTAACGGGGGTGGGAGAATTAAACCCTTATTGAAGATCTTCAATGAATGTCGAAGTTTAACGGGGGTGGGAGAATTAAACCCTTATTGAAGATCTTCAATGAATGTAGAAGTTTAACGGGGGTGGGAGAATTAACCCTTATTGAAGATCTTCAATGAATGTAGAAGTTTAACGGGGGTGGGAGAATTAAACCCTTATTGAAGATCTTCAATGAATGTAGAAGTTTAACGGGGGTGGGAGAATTAAACCCTTGTTGAAGATCTTCAGTGAATGTCGAAGTTTAACGGGGGTGGGAGAATTAAACCCTTATTGAAGATCTTCAGTGAATGTAGAAGTTTAACGGGGGTGGGAGAATTAAACCCTTATTGAAGATCTTCATTGAATGTAAAGTTTAACGGGGGTTGGAGTTTAATATTCCCTAATACCGTTTTTGTTTTTCCCATAGGAATTTCGGGTGTTTTGACCCTTTTTTTTAAATAGTCCCTAGTACCTTTGCTGTTTTTCCCATAGGAATTTAAGGTTTAATGGGGGTGGGAGTTTAACATTCCCTAATATCTTTGTTGATCTTCCTAATTGAATGTTAAGTTTCACGATTTGAGAGTTTAAAATTTCCTAGTACCTTTTCTGTTTTTCTCATAGAAATTTCAAATATTATGCTGTTTTTGTTTTTCCCATAGGAATTTCGGGTGTTTTGACCTTGTTTGTTTAATAGTCCCTAATACCTTTGTCATTTTTCCCAAAGGAATTACTGAAAGTTGCAATATCATTTGTTTGTGAATTGTAGATATATACGCTGCAACGCCTGGGCAGAACCCAGGCGTTGCGCGTATATATATATATATATATATATATATGGTGTATATACATACATATTATGTATTCCCAAGTCCATCTTCATTTTCCCCATGGATTTGGCTCCCCTTTGGATGTCCAAGGTGCCGCCAAGGTCTTGAACCAAGGCCCATGCCTCTTCGTCGCCCACCTGGGAATTTGTCGCGGTTCGCCATCAGGATTTCGTGACGGAGCAGTGGTTATAGAGAATACAGTGGTTAATGCATGGTTAATTCATGGAGAATTGATATTTACCATAATAAATGGTTAATGAATGGTTAATGAATGACCATAATTAAGCATTCAAAACATATAACCATTGTAAAAGCCATTCTTAAGCCATTAAATGCCGTTCATATCCAAGGACAACAACAAAAAACATCAAACAAATCCACCTAACCCTCTTCTCCAGTTCCGACCTTCTTGCGAGAGCTCTCTTCAAAGCGAAGCCAGAGGTACCCTGCCACCTGAGCTCGGCAATGACGAGTGGAGTGGAGCTGGATGAGCACCTGAGTTTTTTGATCATTCTCGATTATCATTATTAGTGTACATATTGTATCAACCTATATGTTGTACAATAATGACACATATTAAAACACATTAACATATATATATATATATACATATTGTTTTGATGATGATGATGATGAGGATGATGATGATGATGATGAGGATGATGATGATGAGGATGATGATGAGGAGTTTTTTTTTCGTGTTTTTCCATCCTCGAGAACCCCCCCTGCAAAGCATCCACTGAGCCTGGCACTCTGTGCGGAGTACCCATCAGCATACGTCCAGCCACCACCACTCCCACCACCTGTCCCCATAGCTTGGCAAACCAACAACAAGGGCAACCTAAGTACTGTTCACTAGCAGCCATGGTTGAAAACCCCAAAAGTCACCAAATAGATTGAAAACAACAACATAGCTTCTGGTACGTAATTTAAGATAGCTATTGCTATGGAAAATTTCGTGTTTTTTAAAGAGAAAAACCTTCAAACTAAATGGTCCATGGTTTCCATGCCTATATTACTGAATGGTGTATCTCCCGTATATCCCCGTTGTTGTATAGGTTGAACCCCCATTTTCATAACCCGCAAACAAAGTAAACAATCTGTTAGACTACCAAAGGTAACTATCCAACCCAAAAAGAACCCAAAAAGAATTATATACCCAGAAACATATATGATATTACAACAAATGGTACATACATATATAATATAAATATACATATGTATATACATATATATATATATATTCAACACATTAATTACACATGTCAAATATCCCGGATTTTTGTTCTTCCTGCCGCACCTTCCCACGCAGCTCGGGGTGTGCTCGCACCGCCACGTGCTTGGCGCGGACCTTGAAGCGGCCCGCCGCGCCCATGGGAAGACAGGACCAGGTCACCGAGGTCACCGGCTGCAGCTCCTGGAGATGGCCACCCTTCAGGGTAAATCATGTTGGTTAATCATCATGAAATTACCATGTTGGTTAATGTTGGTTAATGTTAATGGTTAATAAATCAAACATTTCATAGGTTAATCGGTTAATCATCTTTGAAAATCTTTGAAACCTGTTTTTTCTGGTTGGTGGTTGGCCTACCCCTCTGAACAATATGAGTTCGTCAGTTGAGATAATGAAATTCCCAATATATGGAAAAATGTTCCAAACCACCAACCAGGATATGATCGGGTGGTATATTGTGGTATAATATGATGATATGATGATAAATGATATGATACATGATGATGATATGGTTCGGGATATTATATGATATGATTTGATATGTGATATGATATGATTTGATATGTGCTATGATGTGGTATGAAATGATGTGATATGATATAATGTGATATAATATGGCATGATATAATACCCATTGATACCAAACCAATTATGTCTGGGTATTCACTGGATGTTGCAGAAAAAACTCGGAATTGAGGCTAGATCGGTTGTAATGATTGCTGAAATCATTGAACATGATAGTCATTGCCATGTTGAATCATTGGTGTTCCATTTTCTGTTGTTGAACAACAATTCAAAAGGCAAAAGCGCACACACACAACATCAATCGTCGGAGTCACTTGGGTATGCGTCAAAACTCTGGTTTTCAGAATTGCTGGGATGCATGGATGATTAGCTATTCAGCCATTCATAGCCACCAGACTTTTGGCTGGTGCGTTGCAACGCCTCCAAAAACCCTTCGTTTCTATCCTTTTGAAGTCTTCCTGAAGGTTTCTGCTCCAGATTTTCCTAATCCCATTTGTCTGAAATTATGGTTGAAATCCCATGGTTTATCATCATGTTCTATAATGGTCTTCAAAACCTACGATTTTGATAAATTTTGATCCACGTTAGGACTTTCCATTAGAAAAAAACTTCTGTTTTTGATATCCATAGTTCTATTATGTTCTATTTCTCCAAGGATTAGCCTCAGATTTTTCCAGTTCCATATGATCCAGCGGTGCTTGGCTGCACCTCCAAAGGCAGGTAGCCCCGATCTCCGAGGACTCCCAGGGTTCGACAGCTGCAGGGCAGCAGCCGCAACCATGGGCCCTGCCACACCAGCGTCGCGTGGGGAGGAGATTCCCCGTGGTGAAGACATGCTTCGAAGCTCCGATCCTTCGAAGCCCTTACAACTATGGTGAAAACATAATTGTCCACTTAAGACATCTTTTACTTGGATATACGAGTTAGTGGTAATATCCATATGAGCAATCTCGAAAACCCTAGGTTCACGGAAAGCACATCCACAAATTTGGGAAGGTCCCATCGCTTACCACACGTTTGTACACTTGGGGGGTATCGCTTGCAGGAAACTGCTACATTTATATATAATTCACAGAAATCAACGTCCAATTTGGCTATCGCTAATTTGGATATTAGAGAAATACAATGACATAACCATAACCTTGAAAAGGGGTATCGCCAATTTGGGAAGGTCCCATCGCTTACCGTGTGTTTTTTAGCAATTTCCATCAATTTCCATAAACCAATGTCCGTCCAATACATATATATTTAGTATTGCCGGGGTTTTTGCGGTGGTTCATATGAAGCAAGTCAGTTTTATGTGGGATATACCAGAGTTATATACGGGTTATTGACCAACTTACTAGCTGGGATGGAGCCAATCCAAGCCAGAAAACCAGTTTGGATTTTTGAGGCAAACTTGGTTTGGCGAATGCAGAATTTGATAAACAAATGGATATAAAGATTGATGGGGCCATTTTTCATAGGCGACAAATGAGACATTTTGGATTATTTCGCATGGAGATGGGTTTTCAAGAGTATTTCAGGAACGAAAAGGGTGTTATGTAACCTTCCTGTCCAGAATTTTCACCAAAGAAATCCGCGTGTGGGCCGTGTGGGTGTGTCTTGCTGGTGGAGATACAGCAGGTGTCAGAAGTTTTGCTCCAAAACCTCTGGAAAGTGCACGCATGTTGCCATGACAACATATTTGCACTACTTCAGGGGGTATCGCCCCCTATCGCTCCCCACAGGAAATCATACATGTTTAAAAGTGACGGCGGCCGAATACAACATCTCTACATACAATCTTTTGACCTTTGCTCATATGTTTTGATCAGAAACTACCTAACAAGTCTGTTTGAAGCCAAAAGAACTATCTTGGGGAACAAAAACACACAAGATGATTGGAGGTCATCTAGATACCAAGAAACAATTCAATTTATAAAAAAAACAATTCAACAACAACACCCATATTGGTTTTGTATGGTTTTGTCATAAAATAGGCTGCTCCAAAACCCCTATGGTTTGGCACCATAATCTTTCTTAAATTCGCAACCTTATGGGTTTTACCACATTTTCAGACACACCCAAATCATTTTGTTGGCTACTCCCAATATATACCCACTGTCGGTGAATTCAGCATGTTTCTTGCTTAAATCTCCCAACTTTTCATCCTAAAATCGCCATCACCAAATTTCAGTCGAATTCATGAAAATCATGGAACAAATCATCGATTTACCATCAATTTACCACATTTTGCTCAAACAATCCATCCAAAATCCATCCAAAATCCCGGATCTCTCCATTTTCGCTGGTGAACTCCCTGATTTTTGCGCCTCCGCGACGCCCTGCACGACGGCCTCCCGCAGCACAACGCCCAGCGCCTCGCTGCCCGAATCTGGGGCGCGGAGCACAGGCAACGGCCGCAGCGCTTGGTGCGTTGACCTGACTGCCGGAAGTTGGCGGGAAAATATGGAGATTTTACCATGAAAACTGGATATTTTACCATGAAAACTGCGGATTTTACCATGAAAAATTGTGATTTGATCATGAAAACTGCGGATTTTACCATGAAAACTGGTGATTTTTCCATGAAACACTTGTCATTTTACCATACAAAATCATACAAAACCGGGATTATGATGATTTTACCATGAAAAACTGTGATTTGTGTGGGAAGATATGCTTTTTTTGTTTGGATTTAGCTTCCGGCAATGAAACATGGTTGGCAATGGGAAATCCTTGATGAAGTTTATAGCTGGGGAGATCATCTATCTATCGATCTATCGATCTATCTATCTGTCCTATCTGTCCTATCTGTCCTATATGTCCTATCTGTCCTATATGTCCTATCTATCCTACCTATCCTATCTATCCTATCTATCCTATCTATCCTATCTATCCTATCTATCCTATCTATGCTATCTATCCTATCTATCCTATCTATGCTATCTATCCTATCTATCCTATCTATCCTATCTATCCTGTCTATACTGTCTATACTGTCTATCCTGTCTATCCTGTCTATCCTGTCTATCCTATCTGTCCTATCTATCCTATCTATCCTATCTATCCTATCTATCCTATCTATCGATCTCTCTATCTATCTATCTAGCTATCTATCTATCTATCTATCTATCTATCTATCTGTCTATCTGTCTATATGTCTATCTGTCTATCTGTCTATCTGTCTATCTGTCTATCTGTCTATCTGTCTATCTGTCTATCTATCTATTTATCTATCTATCTATCCATCCATCTATCTATCTATCTATCTAATTAATCGATTAATAGATTAATAGATTAATAGGTGAATAGATCAATACATGAATAGATCTATCTATCTATCTATCTGTCTATCTATCTGTCCTATCTGTCCTATCTGTCCTATATGTCCTATCTATCCTATCTATCCTATCTATCCTATCTATCCTATCTATCTATCTATCTTCCTATCTATCCTATCTATCCTATCTATCCTATCTATCCCATCTATCCCATCTATCCCATCTATCCTATCTATCCTATCTGCCCCACCTATCCTATCTATACTATCTATCCTATCTATCCTATCTATCCCATCTATCCTATCTATCCTATCAATCCTATCTATCCTATCTGTCCTATCTGTCCTATCTATCCTATCCTATCCTATCCTATCCTATCTATCCTATCTATCCATCTATCTATCTATATGTCAATGGTTGATCTTCCATTGCCATGTTTGATTGCTGGAGGGTACCATGTGGGTCCCTGGTCTTCACATCAAATTTGGTGGGATTTATGGATGTTCATGTCCTTGCGGTAGAGGTATTGATCTCTAGATATTGGCATTTCACCATGAAGAGGTTGGAATTTCATGGGATTATCATGGGGATATGACAGGGACAGCCTGAAAATTGTGATCTTAACATCAAAAACGGAGATTAACCAATCAAGGATGCACCAACATATTTTGGATCAAACGGGCGGGGATTTTGCCATCGAAACTTGCGGATTTAATGGGGTTGTCATGGGCATATACATATGTATATATATATTATATGTACATAGATAGACACTGGGTTAACCTCAGAATGCTAATTAATCAGCAATAACGGTGGATTTTAACCAGCAATCATAGATATACCAACCAATAATGGCGATATTTGGGAGATGGGATTCTTTCGGTGTGTCTGAAAAGGGGTGCACCTCCCAATGCAAGGCCGTTCAATAGTAGGGGAAATCATGTTTAAACATCAATTTTGGAAGCATTTTCAGACAAACCCATGATTTCATCGTCTAATGTTGGGATTTGATGAGATCCTTTAAAGTTTAAACTTTAAAGTGGGAACAATCCAATGGGGATCGAACACGGTTGTCTGCAAATAGACAGCCCTAGATCCAGTGGTTGTCATCATTTCTCCAACAAAAACAACAATTTTGGAGGATAAATTTGCAATTTTCAGGCAAATCCAAATCATGTTAAGTTGATAGTTGATTAACGCCCCCAATATCCAGTCATATTAACAAATTCCATCATATATCCCCATGAATCCCCATGTTTGTGCGCTTACCCCCCATTGATGGATATTGATGGTTCGTTACCTTATTTTCCAGCTGGATCCAAGTCACACGTTTTCCCGCGGCTCTTCCTCGACCTGGTTCTTGACCGCTGCGTGCCTTGGAAAGTCACGTGCCACGTGATGTCAACGGGGTGCCACGTTCAATGGCTGGGTTCAATGAATCTGGGTTTTCCTGGAGATGTTCCCTTCATCCTTCTGGAACATATCGATCCATGAAGTCTGACATGGAATGACAAATTGTTCGACAACTGTGCTGTACGTTATGCCATGTCCATCCTCTTTTAACTTCTTGAAAGACAAATCCTAGATTCTGAGGATAGGGTGTGTTTATTATATCTTCAAAACATTTCAAGAGCAGGAACAAAGAAAAATAACAGGTGGAAGATGAGGTTTCGCACTTGCGTCCATGCAACCAGGCTGCCCGTTCAACGTGCCGTTCTCCGCGTCATTGATGCTAGGGCTAGCGGCCTGCGATTGGGTTGACACCTGGGTCAAAATGAGTGGTATCCCAAAAATTGCACCATCTGAGTAAGTCCATATGTGGCTCCAAGTGTGTGCAAGCATATATTGATTTTACCAAGTGACCAACAACTCAATGAAAACGAGAACGTTAAAGTGATTGGTTTCATCAAATTAGTTCCATCATCTGCGGATTGCCGGCTCAAAGTTTTTCCGGATGTAGCACTCAGGTTACTCAACTTGGTCCACAGTTGAAGGGATTGAAACCGACTCATATATGTCTAGACTTGGACTTGGATGTGCAACCCAGTCATTGAGTGAAGTCATAGGAAATCCTTAGCCTATGTATATATATATGTGTGTGTGTATGTATGCATATATATATATGCATGTATATATATATATAAAAATGTATATATATATATAATATTTATATGGACGGCTGAAACATGATCATGCACAACCTTGAAATCAGGCCATTTGGGGATGATTCCCCTGATCGAAACAAATATTCATATACAAATGCATATCATATATCTATAATTACATGTATACTCTTTTGGTTTATATATATATATGTATTACATATACTATAATCTATAAAAACGGCCAAACACCTCGTTTTGCCTGAGGCACTCTCAAAATACTGTAAATTATTGGTCATTCTGGCAATCCAGAAAAGCTCAGGTATGGGACCTTTGCGACATTGCACATGTCATCCTGAACCCTATCATATTGACACCGTTAAATCTTAAAATCTTGAACCCTACACCCTAAACTTCAAACATATAAAAAAAATATGTGAAAATCAAGGGAAACCCCTAAACCCAAAACACCCCTAAAACCATAAACCCAAAAGTGATGGGCGAAACACCCCGGCCTCCCCAGCCTGGCCCGCGGTGTCCGCGGTGCCTGTCACACCTGGCGCCCCGAAAGCTGAGTGTTGTCAATGTCTCTATGTCACTGATGTGGGTAAAACATGCTAAAACAATGCCATAAACCATCCATTTGGGAATGGTTTTATACCACCTATAAACATGGTGATGACTGGGGGATGGTTTATTTTTGTTTTACCCGCATTCTACATGGGTTATGTATATATTTAATGGGGTAAACCCAAACCCTAAACAATCCCCAAATGGGAGTTGTTTATTGATTATTGGGTTTATCACATGATATGTATATATATATATATATGTATAATTATATATATATCTATGATATAATGTGTATATATTTATATATGTTTGAGATATGAAATCTAGTTCCATCCAATCCTGGGCTGAAGGGTGTCTGGTACATGTATATATATATATACACATTCAAAACATATTGATTTGCTATGCCTATTTAAATGTGCGAAATATATCTACATAGAATTCTTTACATGGATATCGATATCTGTCTATGTATATCTATATAAATAGATTTGTATATATATATATTACAATAGTAACGCCCAACCAAAATTATTAAACAAAGAACGCAAACACACCACTATCTGTGTGGGGTTGCTCTATAATATATATATATATAATGAGAATAGAAGGTGGTGCCCACAATTACAATTTGGTTTATAAGCTTCATTAGGTAGTTCGATATATCGACCATAAACCCTGCAGTAGCAACCCCCGAAAATAGCAATGTCAATGGCAACGATGATAATTCATCAGAAATATATAATATTATAATATATAATATAATATATTATATATCGTTTCTCCCACCTTCCGAGCTTCTCTTTGCGGCGGCTTCTCGGTCTGCTTCCAACTTGGCATCTCCGTTCACCTCGGTTTGCGTAACGATAAAAATGCGGAGGCATGCCATGGACCCACGGTTGCTGTGAGTGTCGGGGAGAAAATGCCACTGAAACAAAGGTGTATAATGGTGTATGCAATATATGATTCATGTATAAACTATATATGTATATAAGTATACATATAAGTATGTATGTATGTATGTATGTATATATATAATATTATATATTATGTAACTATAGTGAATGAATGCATATATATATATATTTAGATATAAACTGTAGATGACAGTGGATGTTCTGATCTTGTCTGAGATGTAAATCTCATCTCCTGGGGACTATACTGGCTGCCCAAGGCCCTGCAGCTGTGCCACGTCCACGGAGGGTTGCGTGATGAGACATGCTATGGCATAGATGGCCCATTTACCCATAACCAATGGTGATTTTCCATAGCAATGTTAAGTTAAATTAAGATGTAATTTGTCGGATATGTCAAGCCTCCCCACCCAGCGCCAAACGCCGTCAAATTCACAATTCTCTTTTCCTCCTCGATTTGTCTCTGTCTCTCTGGGTCCTCATGCGAATTGCACAGGTTCGCACCAACTTGGCTTCCACTGGAATCATTCAACTCCTCTGGACTCTTGTTGATATCAGCTTGTTCATGGCTTTGGCCTTCTTGGTCTGGCTGCGGGCATTTCCCCTCCTCCTCGTCTCTTCTGCTTAGCTGACTTGCCGGCTCTTCCCCCTCCTTATCCACAGCCACATTGGCAGTCATCGCATCCTCCACGGATCTTTGGGCCTCTTTTTCTTTTTCCGCTGTGACCTCCTCCTCCTTCTTCCTCTGTCTGGCTTCCTCTTCATTCATTTTCGTTTCCTCTTCCTCCTTTCTTTGCGTTTCTTCTTCCTGTTTCCTCCGGGTCGCTTCTTCCTCTTCTTCCCTCCTTTTGGCTTCCTCTTCTTCTTCTTTCCTCTTCTTTTCTCTCGCTTCTTCTTCTTCTTGTCTTCGTTTGGCTTCTTCTTCCTCCCTTTTCTGTCTGGCTTCTTCTTCTTGCTTTCTTCTGCTTTCTTCCTCCTCCTTTCTTTTCCTGGCTTCTTCTTCTGCCTGCCGCTTTTCGGCTTCTATTCTTTTTGCGGCTTCCTCTTCTGCCTGCGGCTAGACGATGGAATCCTAACTGTGGGTTCCCAGGTCCCCTAGACTCCTAGACACCAAAATGGCTTGGATGGGGGAAGAAGAAACATGAAGACACCATTTGACGCACTTGAGACGTCTGACAGCAGCTCTGAAAACAGCAGCTGGCAACTGCCTTTCTCTTCTCTTCTGCCCTTGCCGCCATTTCCTGCTCTGAGTCCAAGGCACCAAAAATACTGCAAGTGCTGTTTTCTTTCACCAACACGCAGAACATCTCGTAGGTTTATACATACAGGACCACAAACCTGGGAGGAACAGCATGGTCATACGATCATCCTTTCAATATGCAGACCATGATTCTAGGATAAAGCAACGGATGATGTATTTTGCAGGCCCACAAAATATAGATCAGTCCAATCACGCATACTTACCAATTCGGGATCCAATGGTATCAACATTGCATGGTTGATGTTTTGAGTGCCCTGGGAACGGCAATTGTTGGAAATCTTAAACACCGGCAAACATGTTGGTCAATGTTGGTCGCGTGTTGCACCAAACTGACCAAACCATTGACATCTTTGTTGGGGTTCAACCTGTGTTTTTGTTGACTCCCCAGCACGATGCTCTTGAAACCCCCAATTCTTGGTAGTAAACACGTATCATGAATCAAAGGCTGAACTCTGTACAGTTTGTCTCCCCAAGATTATACGAGACCTCATTTTCCCATCAAATTGCCACAAGTTGGGGCAAATCATCCGTTGCTGGACAATCCCATCCCATGTTATCCACCATTTGCCATCCCCCAAATGAACGTAGACCCTGCCATCAGTCGGGGGCTGCAAGATTAGCTGCCCCTGGGAATTGGCAATTTTTGGCGTTTACGTCAATTTCTGGCTGAATAATAATTCACCAGCCTGAAAAGCAGCTGTTATCATACGGCCTTTTGGTGATGATTCCCCATATATAAACCATCATTCCAATGACGTCACAGGGAGATCACGATAATTCATCCAGATAGATACCATGCCCAATTCTGTCCACAATTGATATGTATTCCCCATGTTTCCCCATGATATGGGGCTTTCTTAAAATGAGGGATCACCAATTTTTTTCCGCATGGCTTTCAACACATTTTGGTCCAATGACTTGGATGATTTAGAAAAACCTCCCCTGCCCTGGTTGAATCCCCCGCCACCTCAATAGTCGGCACTCCGAAGTAGCTACCAGGTGGTGCGCCGCACAGGCCTTCCACCTCGAAACCAAGGGGGAAGGCTTCACCACAATGGGGATAAATGGGATATAAAACAATATAAAATAAAATCATATAAAATCAAACATGATTATGGGATTATCTGTGGAAACCAACGAACAATATCATAAACAAATCATCAAAAATTACCAAAACTGAATCAACTTGATATTTGGGTGTATCTGAAAATAGGGTATATCGGTATACTATACCCCAAAAATGGCACTTTTCAAATGTGATGATACACTGATACACCATCAACCCTATTATCAGACAAACTAAATGGGAATTGTGAGTGTTTTTACATAGGGGTTTAACGGTTTAACCAACAATGGTGGCTTAACCAACAATAATGGGGATGTAGTGAGGGTATAGTAGGTATATGACCAACTTATACAATATGTTGGATCATTATTGGTCTGTCTGAAAACAGTGGATTCCTATAAGCTTAACCATGTAACCAACAATAGTGAGTGCATATTGGGTATATGAAGCAACACAATGAAATCGGTCTGTCTGAAAATGGGATATACCCAATATGGGCGTGTTCTTTTTGCAATCTGAATGGGGGTAATATGGGATACTATTGTGGCCCAGTCATGTGTCGGGTTCTTATTGAGGAGCTGAAGCTAGCAGATATAGCAACCGGCAACCCCAACAAAAACTCATTAGTTAGCACTTTTTGAGGATTTAATTTTACATGTCTACCTTTTTGGATTGTTTTACAAATCCTCACGAAGTGAGCCGGTTGCAGCATGAATCCGCAAATCAGTGATGACCATCCTTCTATTCCTGGCACGGAACATGAAACATATTGAAACCACTAACCATTAACCATGTTGGATGGACCATGTGGTTCTCAATTTCAGAGCTTCTGGATTTGGATTGAAATGAACTGCCATCATGTCAGACCATGATGATTGTTCTCTTTTGGGTACCCTTCCTCCTCAGAAAATCTGTCAGCTGAGCATGGTCCAGAACGAGTCTGTCTCTTTAGGAGATACACCCAAATGGCCATTGGGAACAAGCCACGAAAAGCCATTGGATTTTGGGGTAGACAACCCCTATATATTGTTCATTCTTTTTGTAGGCCATTGGTCCCAGAACCATGGTGACAATCTGAAGCCCAAAAGGTTCCTACGCCCGGCACCCCTAGCAGCTGGTTTGGAACTATACTAGGTACTTGGTTCCCCAAATTCCAAGTTATACCCCCCGCCCCGCGAACTAACCTAGACTCTAACGAACAACCAATGTTTAGAGGAAAAACGTGTCTTCTAACCCCTGTAATTGGCAAGGTAAGCGGCCTCGTGGCAGCAGGAGCGAACATACTCATTCTCAGCGAACTGCCTGGCGATCCCAGTGAAAAAGCCTCACAAGGAGTGAATTTCTTTGAGCTAAGTTTTCATATCCAAAGGTTTCTTCTTCAACAACTGGGGATTCGTACCCCATCGTACCCCTCAAGCTATGGCTAAGGATTGAAACTATATAGAGATCTTTGGGAGAAGCCCAAAAATAAATCCCAGCGATTCTGGGGTTGTCAAGGAACGGCCCTGGAAGCGGCTGATCTCTTTGAGTGATCATTGATTTATATGGATTTATCAGTTTGGTGTTGGTGATTTCAACCAACTGAAGAGTATGAGTCAGGTGGGGATTAGTTCTGTCCCAAAATAGGCTTGGTTTCTTTCCAAATGATTGAGACACATTTTGAGACCACACCAGATCATCAGTAGTTTTATACCCATGATATTTGCCATCCTCTCCCCATGTTAGATTCTTCTCCAACTGGGAAGCACTTCTGTGGTCCGCCCAGCTGATCCCAGTGGCCTAATGCCAGTCTTCATGGCTTCATAGCCAGCCTGTGCCCACGGCCAGCGAGCTGAAAAAGCCACGGCCGATGTGTCAAAACGCTGTAAACCCTGGTGAACATCAAGCTGCAAATGGATGTAATGGATGTTCATCCCTTTAGCTGGCATTAATCCAGTAAAGGATTTCAGGATCTTGGACTTGAAACGACCAGTTTGGGCTTCTGGAGATTGCTCTTTATCATATCATGTATATGTAATTGTGAAATATTCACCGTGCATATATACTGTGTATATATATAATACATATATTAGAGTATTATACCACATACGATTGTAGCAAATCAAGATTTCTGTTGATGTCTATTTTCCAACAGCACGTGGCTCGTGGCTCGACCGCGGCCACCCTTGCCTCTGTGGGAGGAAAATCGAAGCGTTTCAGGATGGGATTCCACTCCTGGCTACCAGGAACTAGGGGAAAATCCATAGGAACCAATGTTTTTAGAGGCAAAAACGATGGAAAATTAGCATGACCATGGAAGATCATCATTTTTAGAGGCAAAAACTATGCTGAATTACCAGAAGGTAGCTATTCAATGATAGTAGATTCCCATTCAAAAATGGGTGCAAACCGCGGTTTCCTGTAGATTTTCGCTGAAACAAACTCAATGAGAGTGGGAATGGCCACCCATCAGGAATGGCTTTGGGGCACCTCAATGGTTTTGCGCCCAAAAAAGGGGTGGGAAAAACTGACGACCATCCAGTAAGCAAACATGGCTAGCTGGCAAAGTGCCTCTTAATTGAGGTTTTAATTGTGAAAATCATGTATATAAACCTTGGGAATCAAATGGGAAATTCATCTATAAATGTGGGGTTCTCCAGCAAACATCAATAAAGCATGTTTGATTACCAGGTCAGCCAAGCGCAAACTATCTGACCTTCTGCTCCACAACTTCCCATCAGGCTTACTGGCACAGCTGAACGGATATGGAAATACTCGTAGAATCATTGTAGGAAAACGAATAATAACCACCCAACATACCATTTGTTTGGATCATTTGGGGGATGCATGAAAAACCATACCTTCAAAACGGGTTTATCGCGTGATTCGACTTTACCGCATTGTCAGAAATGCATAGACATGCTATATAAATCTCCAGAGTTGGGTTTGTCTGAAAATGATGGTTCATCAACATGTATCATTCAAAATTCAAAACGGCCATTTGGGAAGTATACGCCATGTTGCCGACCCAGATCACACGAAGTCCTTTGTATATTTCATTATAACCCCCACTGTATTACCAGATCTGTTGACTCAATCACCATTTTCCTGGGTTTATTCTATTACATCTGCAGATGTCATGTCACATGTTACCTGCAGATCTTACGAACCATAGTATTGTACAATCTATCAGTTATACATAGATTCAATCACCAGTTTACATTCTATGACTGCCGTGACTGCCGTCGTTTTTTTTAGGTACATCTTTTCACATGTCATATCATGTCATGCCATCGACATTCCCCGATGAACCCATCGCATCCTGTGTGATGAGAACTCGTCGATGCTGATCCATGTGAACGCCTCCCTTTTGCTCGATGTTCTGCATGGTCCTGGTCGATGGTGCCAGGAAAGTTGGGGATGGCCTGGTGCAACATGGTGCCATGGATGTTTTGCCACAAAACCCTCCGGTAATAATGGTGAATGGTTAATAATGGTTATAAATGGTTAATAATGGATAATAATGGATAATAATGGTTCATAATGGTCAATCATGGTTAATACTTGTTAATCATGGTTCATAATGGTCAATCATGGTTAATGGTTAAGAGTGGTTAATAATGCTTAATAATGTTTAATAATGGTTAATACTGGTGATGAATTGATTTACCCTCCGGTGTCATCAAACGCGGCCAGCTGGGAAATCCCCGAACTAAATGAAGGTTTATAGCTGGGAAACTATCAATGATGGATTTTCCAGCAAACCATGCTTGATTACCGGAGGTTAAAGAGGATGGTAATCTCCCCAGTCGTAAGGATTTTTGTTGGTCCTTATTATATGAGGATATTATGGCATTGATGACCATCAAATATCTTCTTCTGAGCATGTAAAAAATATGGATCTGCCTGAAAACTGGATCAACTGGGACCGGAATCCCTCAATCCCTGGCCATCAAATCTTGGGAAAAATGATGAGAAACCATGATAAACCATCAAAATTGGAGGTACCTATTTCCAGACAAAACTGTGGATCCCTGATGGAATCCTTGGTGATTTCAGTGGATCTTTGCTTCAGAAAGTGTCAAGCAAGTACCCCATAGACATAGGCAAGTTTCTTGCCATGAAATCAGTTTCTGTATGATAAACAACTCCAATTTGAGGATAGTTTATTCAATGTTTATTCCTGGGTTTACTAACCAGATTGCCTCATTCATTCGTTCATTGGGGATGGTGGCATTGGGCATGCGGATCGCCTCACCTCATCACAGTGGGAGAGAGCAATGCTTCTCGAAAGGCCTGGTTCGCAGAATTTCTGACACAAATTGGGGTTGGAACCGCTGGAACCGTTAAGAAAAAACACACGAACTATGAATTAAGGTGGATTAGGATGAATTAATGTGAATTAAGATAACTAATGTGAATTAAGATGAACTAAGATGAATTAATGTGAATTAAGATGAATTAATGCAAATTAAGATGAATCAAAAAAAATAATCTGAAATAAGATGAACTAATGTGAATTAAGATGAATTAATGTGAACTAGTGTGAAATAAAATGAATTAATGTGAATTAAGATGAATTGATGTGAATTAAAGTGAATCAAGATGAATTAAGATGAATCAAAATGAATCAAAATAAATCACGATCAATTAAGATGAATTAAGATGAATCAAGATGCATTAATGTTGTCTAGCCAATAGTGATATCTTGTCAATAGTAGAAACATTTTGCCGCAAATTGCCGCAACTCCAATTTTTCTCCAATACTAAAAGTCAATTAGCTCCATTTACTTTTAGTATTGCCAAAAGAGTCATGTTCAGACCTTGTCCAGAGGGCATGGCCAATAGTGGACCCAACATGGCAATAGTGGAAACTGTTTTCCCAACTCCTATTTTTTCTCCAATACTAAAAGTCAATTAGCTCCATTTACTTTTAGTAGTGCCAAAAGAGTCAAGTAAAACAAATCCTTTTCAAAGCAGCCTTCACTTTTGATTAGCAAAAGCTTAGATTCCAGAAATCTGATCCAATTACCAAACAGCTGATTTCCTTATAAAACCCTTATTTACAAAAAACAAAAAAACAGGTCCACAAAGGGTGCCCCCTTTGCAAGCCCCAGAATAGCAATAACAAACCTGCACCAGGCATGGCAATAGTGGAAACTTTTTTCCGCAACTCCAATTTTGTTGTCCTCCTTCTCCTTCTCCTTCTCCTTCTTCTCCTTCTTCTCCTTCTTCTCCTCCTCCTCCTTCGCCTCCACCACCTCTGCCCCCACTTCCATGTCCACTTCCGCTATAAGGTTCCAAAAATCCATACAGAATCTAACAGAAACCAACCCTAATCCATGCAGAACCTATGCAGAACATCTCAGAAATCCAACCAAACCCTATGCAGAATCTAACAGAAACCCAACAAAACCATGGAGAATCTATCAGATACATATCATGATCCCAGCTATAGATTCTCAAAAATTATTATAGGAAGGTTGACCCCCCCAAAAAAAATAGGGGGAGGGGTAATTGGTATTAGGCAGCCAACATTAATGTGAATTAAGATGAATTAATGTGAATTCAGATTAACTAGTATTAATTATATAATTAAGATGAATTATGAAGCGTTGAACATGGCCTGAAACCGTGAACATGTGAATCGTTACTGAGTGCTTCATCATAGCTGCAAACTTGTTTCCAGTCCAAGTTTTAGCTGCAGGCTAGTGACCTGAACCGCCTCAACTTGACAAACAAATACACCCACATGCATTGCGAAGATAACATAAAATAACTACATGGCGCACGACCTTTAATTGGCCGTGGTACAATCTGCATTCTGAAATCTCAAAACAGTGTCTGGCGTTGTGGCGTCGTAGCGATTTTGATATCTTAGGTGTGAAAATCAGGGTTTTGGAATTTGACAAAACTATTTTTTTTGCACATCATCTGCGTGTCTGAAGTTCCAAGAACATGTTAAAACAGTAGCATCAAGAGCGTGTCTGAAGTTCCAAGAACATGTTACGTAGCATCTAGGGCGTGTCTGAAGTTCCAAGAACATGTTAAAAGCGTAGCATCAAGAGCGTGTCTGAAGTTCCAAGAACATGTTAGAAGCGTAGCATGTTCAAAGAACATGTTAGGAGCGTAGCATCAAGAGCGTGTCTGAAGTTCCAAGAACATGTTAGGAGCGTAGCATCAAGAGCGTGTCTGAAGTTCCAAGAACATGTTAGGAGCGTAGCATCAAGAGCGTGTCTGAAGTTCCAAGAACATGTTAGGAGCGTAGCATCAAGAGCGTGTCTGAAGTTCCAAGAACATGTTAGAAGCGTAGCATCAAGAGCGTGTCTGAAGTTCCAAGAACATGTAAGAAGCGTAGCATCAAGAGCGTCTGAAGTTCAAAGAACATGTTCGAAGCGTAGCAACAAGAGCGTGTCTGAAGTTCCAGGAGCATGTTAGAAGCGTAGCATCAAGAGCGTGTCTGATATTCCAAGAACATGTTTGAAGCGTAGCATCAAGAGCGTGTCTGAAGTTCCAAGAACATGCTAGAAGCGTAGCATCAAGAGCGTGTCTGAAGTTCCAAGGACATGTTAGAATAAAACAAAGAAGCGCGCGACAAGAACGTTATTACACCCCCCCACCACCCCCAACCCCACCCCAACCCCAGAAATAGACAAACATGTACAAAAACGCCAAGGGCGTGTGCCTCCGACTACATAAGTAACGTAGCATGAACAATGTCAAAAGACAAGTAACGCGGCATGAAAGATGTCAAAAAACACATAAAACCACACGGCCAAATAAAGGTCGTGCTCCAACTACATACACTACATCTAAAGATATCTAAAGCCACCCACCATAGATTCAGATGTTGCAAACATGGCTGCAGTGGCACCTTGAGGATTTCTTTGGCCTCGCCCAGGAACATGGTCCGTCCCCGGAGGTCCGTAGGCACCTGGTCCAACGACTGACCAAATGGAGGTGTCCTAAGCTGGGAGTAGCTCTGACTAATGGATGGTTTGTTTCATGGATCCCAAAATATGGATGATGTCTGCGGTACCCCCATGCACTTGGAACATAGGACACCTCCAAATGGCGCTTGGAACACCTTTTGAATCGAAAAAGACTTTGTCAATGACCTCATGGAGAGACCTGTGGAGCTGACAGACAAGGCTATGCAGGCTATGGCTTAGACGTGCGACAGCTGTATTGAAAATCAACGATACTCACCGAACAATGATCGAAAGACATCACATTTCATTCATTTTCTGTGCCTAGTGGGGCTGCAGTACATCTTGTTTACAAAAGACATGCTGATTGAATGATTGGACTGATTGCTTACTTGCTTGATTCACACATCTTTATATATCTGTGCAATTTAGGACATATACATTTTCATCTTTCTTGCAGATCATTCCCCCCACTCACCATCATGGTGAGCTCGCGACGTCACGTGTATCATTTACCCAGGCTTTGTCTGAGTGGGTATCCCAAGATCCGTTGGACTAGTGCAGATCATTGACACGTTATATAGAACTGATTATAATTGTCCAGTTCAAATTGCCACAATTTCGAATATTTCACATTTTTGGACCAACCATGACCAACCCATCTCATAGCATCCCCATATTCCTATGATTACCCGTTGGTTTGGCGAATCCCCTGTCGCTGGCCTTTCCGTTGGAGACAGTGGCGTTTGTCTTCCCATTGCTCTTTCCCTAGTACCCAGCAATGCAGCAAGGCAGGGCTGTGGTGAGACTTAGAAAATCACAGAAATCAATGAATGGAAAAAAGAACACGTCGGCGGCTGACACCAAATGGACTACCACCTGGAAAACAACATGATTCTATGTCTAAACTGTTTAAAGTTCTTCAAGAATGATCTCATGGGTCTGTCTGAAAATAGGATATGCCCGCAAGAATTGCACTTGTATGAGGGAACATGATGCTTACCACATGGATTTCGGGGTACCGTTTTCCAGGGAACTCATTTTTCTGGGTCAGGAGTCTTGGAAGTCCGCAGGTGTTTGCCCGGTCTTGCCGGCATCCAAGGCTGCGGTCATGGGGGAATGAAAACAGGTTGATTGGCCGTGAACAGGTGACACGGGAACCTATATGTAGATATGTATATGGTCACCGACAGAATTATGAAAAAAAACAACGTTCAACTTAGACAGGCGGCGCCTGCGTCCGATTTTTCCATAATTGGATTTTTCCCATAAGGGTTCAAAATATCCCGGAAGTGATCCGAACCTTTTTTTTTCCATAATTCTTGGAGGTGGCCATTATTTCCATAATTGATTTTTCCTGTGAAATCAGGGGGCTAGGGCAGATTGACCGGTTTTACCATAATTATTTTTTCCATAATTTTTTTTTCCATAATTAATGTTTGGGGCTCCACCTGTTGGACATATACCAGATCTTTAGACACATATTTTCTATAATTCAATATTCACCCTTAAAATGCATTCAAATTGCGAACATCACATGATATTATGTATATCAATGGCAGGCTTTAGGGGCATATACCAGATCTTTAGACACATATTTTCTATAATTCTATATTCCCCCTTAAAATGCATTCAAATTGCGAACATCACATGATATTATGTATATCAATGGAAGACTTAGGGGCATATACCAGATCTTTAGACACATATTTTCTATAATTCAATATTCCCCCTTAAAATGCATTCAAATTGCGAATCGATGGACATACAGTCACCGACAGAATTATGGAAAAAAAAAATATGGAAACAATAATTATGGAAAAAAAACATGTTCGTAACTTTTCTATCATAGACAGGCGGCGCCTGTAAATTGAAACGTTTTTTTTTCCATAATTCTGTCGGTGACTGTATATATATATATAATGTGGGTAAAACACCATAAATGGGTGGTATAAACCATTGCAAAATGGGTGGATGGTCACAATTGTGGCCTCAATCCCAAGGTTTGATGGTCACAATTCCAAGCACGGTCGCTAAAAAACGGTGCCTGGGCGTCGTCTTTCCAATTCTTCACATCAGCCTGGGCTGAAGGACCTATGACGGATGTCGCTGTTTAAACGAGCAAAACACATACACATATCATATAACACATGATATGAGTACCTAAGACCACGAGACATGTAGAAAGTCTTTAAAATAAAACAAGTAAATGATCAATTTGATTCAATTTGTATCCCATGACTTCTTGGCAACACAATCTGAGCTTGTCCCTGCGGTAAGTCTCCATGGTCTCCCTTAGCTGTCCCCTGGAACACCCAGGTATCTACATATCAACCTGTAACAAGCACTGATGACAATACTACTTAATTTATGGGCGATAGACACCATATGCAATGCCCTACATGTGTATATAATGAACAAAACTGTGTGTATATATAATTATATATATACATATACATATACATGTCTACAACATACGATGATACATGGTTACACCAGATAAAGCAAAACAAATCTCTGAACGCAGGCCATCCACTTCAGCACTGATCTTGAAATTGCCAACAACTCGAGACAGCCCTGCTCAGATTCATCGACAACTTGCTAGTAGATTCATGATATTCATGTCTATACAAACTATGTAATAATATAGTCACCGTATATAAATCAGTCTCAATCACTCAAAAATCATAGACTATCTGGGCCAAATGAGAAGATACTAGCAACATGAAAAAAAAACAAATCCGGAGATCATGGTCTAAGTCTCATGCTTCGACCCAGCTGGGATGATATCAGCTCCGACAGCAATGCATCTACTTTTCCAGTGTAATATATATTAGTAAATATGTATGTATATATATATATATATCATTATATATCGTCGCAAAAAAAAAACACAATTTCACAATTCTGTTTCTATACCACAAACTTTTTTGGAATTGAAGTTTGTCTTCTCCCATTTCTTTTTTTAACTGTCATTGAGTTACCGGTACCGGTAACATTCACCATGGCCACCGGAGTTGGAACCAGAGGAGCTGTCAGACCGAAGAGGGTTCCTGGCACCATTCGGAGCTGTTTCTCTACCTGGAGCGGTGTTTTTTGGTGCGGGATCTTTCACCAGCGACCATAGGGATTTCATGGGAATATGAATAACATGGAATAGCTATGATATCTTATGGTATAGTAGATACATCCATTTCTTTGATATGATGAGAACAATTAATCCAGCATCTATCTCAATGGACCGACTGGTACTCACAGTACTCACCACCAGTCGGTAAACATCTAACAATCAACATCAACATACATCAATAAACATCAATACTCATCAATCAACATCAATAAACATGAATAAACATCAATAAACATCAATAAACTATACTAAGCCATGGATTTGATTGGGATGCTGCGAAGCTGGTCTCATTTCAATGCCATGCCATGTCACAAATGCTTTGCTGCTTGAGCTTTGTTTGAATCATCGAAACTTCCAGTTTTTCCATGGAAATCAATGAAATCAAGACAAAGAATATGGCTGGTTGGTGGTATACCTACCACTCTGAAAAATATGAGTTCGTCAGTTGGGGTTACTATTCCCAATCTATGGAAAAAAGAAGAAATGTTCCAAACCACCAACCAGAAGAATATGGAAAGAACCACACAGCAAAATACATCGAAACAACCAAGAGACCAAAAATGATGTGAACATTTGGTCCCCCATTCCTGGCAATTTCAACATGGAAAGTGATGATCAACGGCTGGGAAAAAAAGAGAGCTGGGGACTTTTTTTGCGTGCGCTGAATATAGACATTGCAAGATGGTGAGTATCTTCATCTAATAGTGTCAGTTGACACATGCCTCTAAGCCAAAACCCTCATACTGAGGAGATGTCCATCAAATGTATTACTAAAAAAACATATTAAAGATTGTTGAAGACAAAACAAAACTAGTTCTTCACATGCGCAAGCAACACAATACATAATTGGTGACATAGCTGCATAAATAAAAACCCTTGTCAAATGAGATTACCAAGATAAATTTACCGTTCAGCCGTGTGTTTTTGCAGGGGCAATATCCAAACAAAATATGAAGTATTCCTTGAAAAGTTGCACCATGCCCTTTGAAGGAGTGCAGTGTGCATTTCCAAATGTCTAACCCTCCTTTCAAAGGAGCAGTACCCCTTTTAGAAAAGTCAATATTTCTGCGTAATATATGCAGTATTATTGACATAGAGCATCCCTTTCAAAAGCGCAACATATTTGAAACTGTGAGCACTCTCAAAGAATGCTCGTTCGCTTCTTACCACTGAACAACAGAATATTGTCCTGTATGGCAAAAAATATTCCTGTGGAGAAGCAGCATTCTTGGAAAACTGGATTACTTTTGTTTGACATGTGTACTCTTCCCCTTGGTCAGATCAGCCCAGCGTTCATTTAGACAACTCTCACGTAAAGAAATGCTTTCAATACAATCCAACAATAATGTTTTCGTTGAATCAAATTTCTCACTCATATCAAGGGGGTGTTGCACAAATTCAACAACAGATTCTTCAAGGACGACCATACTCTTTCAAAAGAGTGCCACATGAGTACAATATACCATATGTTCAAACAATGTTTGAGTGTCTTAAGATTTAAAGATGCACATTCTTCAAATTACAATGTTTATCAAGAGGAGAGCTGCACACACCAAAGGGTGTTATTCCCAAAATATGGTTCGTTGTCTTGGAAAAATATAACATTATGCATTCAGAAAAATGATGTGCAATTGTGAAGGGCATATTTTACGTGCTTACATGTATCATGTGTTCTTGATTTAAGAAAATATATTGTGAAAAGGGCATTGCATGTGCAAGAGGGTTCATTTTTGACATAGAAGTAGACTAAGACATGACCTACTTCAATGGGATGCTCTACCATTTTAAAAGAAATGTGTTGAAGGGAGCACTCACTTCAAAGAGATGCATCACTCCTTTTCAAGGGAATCCTCAAAGTGTTTGAACACGTGTTAACTCAAGGGTTTGAGCCAACAATGTCAATCTCAAAATCAGTTCTACACATTCATTGGCTGCCTATGTTTTTGCATTTGTTCAACACAGTTTTTGAAAAATTACATAAACAAACAAAATTGCCTAATCGGTGTCCCAAGCCCCCCAAGCTTCCTCCAGTGATACCTGCATTTTGCCATGGTTTTTTTTACATGGTTTTCTAATGGAACCACAGGCCCAAAGCAACCAATAAAATCAACCAAAAGCAAGTTTGCAACCCCTAAAGTGGGAGAACTGGCAAAGAGTGAGGTCTAGGTCCTTCACTTTCGTGTTGTTTTGCCAGCCCTTCAAAAAACCAATAACGAACCAGAAAACAAGAAACCAAAAAAACAAAAACTTAAAAAAACAAAAAACAAAAACAAAAAAACAAAATTCCTAACCCCAAGGAACCCAATCTTTGTTACTTTCATGAGTATTTTTTTGTTTTTTTTTTGTTTTTTGGTTCTTTGTTTTGATTTTGTTTTGTTTTTCTCCCCTTTTCCTTTTCCTTTTGCAGCAGATTGGCATAGGCCAACAGACATGCAGCAAATAAATAATTGTTTTCCTAGATAATTTGAGGAAAACTATTGCAAAATATTGCAAATTTGTGCACGCTGGTGGTGCCCTGTTCTGAAAAAAAAAGGGATACCCCAATTTTCTGTGAAAATGAGGTTTCACACCCAATTCGATGGTTTATCCAATTTGCCCCATCAAAACCCAAAATGCTGAGGTATCCCCCATTTTCAAGACCCAAACTCATCTAAGTTCATTGTATATCCCCAGCATATCTCTATTGTTGTTGGTTAAACCCCAATTTATGTTTGCTTCAACACCATGTTCAGTGTGTAGACACCGAACACGCACAGTGCATTAATTCGTTTTTTGTGTCCCATCATGTCCCAAAGATACATATGTATATATATATATATATATTGTCCCCATTTGTTGCACCCCAATGTTCATCCCCACATTCATGGTAAAACCAACATTTATTTGGGCAAATCATCATTTTTTGACGGTGCATTCCGATTTTTTGGTGTTCAAGTCCCAATTTCTTTTATGGTAAAATCAACCATTTGAATCCATTTCATGGGTAACATCGTGGTAAAAATCATGGTAAAATCCAGCATTTCTGTTGGGAACGCTCCCATGTTCAATGGAAAAGCAGGGCAAACTCTACCACCTTCGGTTGAAATCAACAACACACCTCGTGGCTTACAAGGCGAATGCCCGGACGCTGTCCATGGGCCTGGCGGAAAAGAGGAAAGCAAAGCCCCTTGGAGTTGGACATGTTTAATAGGAAAAAATATGGGGAACATCTGGAACACTTTGATAAATTATGTGAAAATATTGAAAACATATTGAGAACATATTGGAGAAACTATGATAAACATTTGGGAAAAATTAGGAACATATGGAGAAACTATTGCGAAACAATTGGGAAATATTGAACACACATGGAGAAACAATTGGGAAACATTGGGACATATTGGGAACACATGGAGAAACTATTGGGAAACATTGGGAACATATGGAGAAACTATTGGGAAATATTGGGAACATATGGAGAAACTATTGGGAAATATTGGGAACATATGGAGAAACTATTGGGAAATATTGGGAACATATGGAGAAACTATTGGGACATATTGGGAACATATGGAAAAAAACTATTGGGAAACAATTGGGACATATTGGGAACATATGGAGAAACTATTGGGAAACAATTGGGAAATATTGGGAACACATGGAGAAACTATTGGGAAACATTGGGAACATATGGAGAAACTATTGGGAAATATTGGGAACATATGGAGAAACTATTGGGAAATATTGGGAACATATGGAGAAACTATTGGGACATATTGAGAACATATGGAGAAACTATTGGGAACTATTGGGAACATATGGAGAAACTATTGGGAAAAATTGGGAACAAATGGAGAACTATTGGGAAATATTGGGAACATATGGAGAAACTATTGGGAAATATTGGCTATTGGGAAATATTGGGAACACATGGAGAAACTATTGGGAAACATTGGGAACATATGGAGAAACACTTGGGACATATTGGGAACACATGGAGAAACTATTGGGAAACATTGGGAACATATGGAGAAACTATTGGGAAATATTGGGAACATATGGAGAAACTATTGGGAAATATTGGGAACATATGGAGAAACTATTGGGACATATTGGGAACATATGGAGAAACTATTGGGACATATTGGGAACATATGGAAAAAAACTATTGGGAAACAATTGGGACATATGGAGAAACTATTGGGAAATATTGGGAACATATGGAGAAACTATTGGGACATATTGGGAACATATGGAGAAACTATTGGGAACTATTGGGAACACATGGAGAAACTATTGGGAAATATTGGGAACATATGGAGAAACTATTGGGAAATATTGGGAACATATTTGGAAAATCTGGGAAAATACTGGGAACACATTGGGAACATTCAATCAACTGGTTACTGGTCCATGGGATTTCCATGAATTTCCCTCCGCCTTTCGACATGTAGATCTAACTCTGGGAACATATTCTCCATCATGTCTATTTTTGGGTAAATATCTTTCGACCATGGCAGATAGAGTGGATTTAGATACATAAATATTTCATAGGATTGATTGGGATACCCTGGCTATTTCCAATATATGTGCCATGGCTGCCATGGTCATCCCTTCTTGTGCCATGGGAATCCCCAAGATGCTGCTATGATTCATCCAACTTTTGAACATGGCACAGCCATGTTCATGGGGAAAATGATGATTGACCATCAACATTTTAGGGGTACCCTATTGGACAAAGCCATTTGTATTTGGGGGGTTGTTCTTAGACATGACCACGGCTCGAAACCGAAGGAAAAGAATGTATCGCAATGCACCCAGCAGAATGACATAGAATGACCATGTTTGGTATCACACCCTGGCGAGCGTTATATTTTTTCAGAGAAAACACGCATTGGGAACCTTGGTAAGGCCAAAATCTTGGGGCAAATTCAATTGGATGATGCCACTAAAGGTAACACTTTAAGATGTTTCAACGCTCTAAGATTGGATAATGTATAATAGGGTCATGGCACCCTAATACCCTGGTTTGAACATCTGAAACACTTTGCCCGGATGTGACAACAACTTGAGGCAATATGATATTGACCTGTACAACACTTTCACATTGTTTATCTATGCTCTCAGCTTTCTTGGAAAGGACACATGAAGCAAAAAACTCCCCAAACATGAGATGGGTCTTGATATATGTTCATGCAATTTCACATATGTTCATACATGTACGAATGTATATATATATATATATACACATACTGTATACATATGCGTATACAATTATACATGTGTATATATATATGATTATATATATATGTGATTATATATATATATGATTATATATATATGTGATTATATATATATGATTATATATATATGATTATATATATATGATTATATATATATATATGATTATATATATATATGATTATATATATATATGATTATATATATATGATTATATATATATGATTATATATATACGATTATATATATATACACATATATATATATACATATATATACATGTGCATATATAAATATCTATTCATGGTGTATCTATTATCCCAAAAAAATAATAAACATACTGTCCTAGACTTTGACGCAAACTTCATCCTATGTGGGTGCTGATTCCGTGCCAGTGGCCTCACCCGCACTGTTTCATTGCGCTTAGTTAATGTTCGTTGATGTTAATCAATGTCAATTCATGTCACTGAATGTTCACTGAGTTTATATAATAAGTATATAAAAGTAATATAAAATAATTTTAGTTGATGTTAATTAATATTATTTATATTATATATAGACAAATTTGTACCAGGAAATTGTATCATGACTAGTCGATCCAAGTCTTCTGTAAACCCCAAACCACACATCCACACTCAGCACGAATCTGTTTTTCGTGGCTTTGCCAGTCGAGGCATCAACACATCCATGCGGTGAGCGGAAACAGGGCCAGACATCAGGAAAACTTGGTGTGCACAGTGGAAACTGCACCAGCCACTCGCTGTGCACAATATGGAAACCCATGCCAAGTTGAGTATATGTGATTCTATGGGGCCAAAATGTGAAGGATCGGAACCAATTGGGACAGTCTTCGCCAACTCATGTAAATTGGAGAGTCATAACGCAACTGGTGGGATTTAGACAGCGATTGTCACACAAATGGAGAAACATATTCTCAGAACTTGGGTTTCCAACTCTTGACTACAGTAACCCTGGGTTTCCAAGTAACCTAGTTAGTAACCTTTTTTTTTCAACATATTCCCAGTAACCTGTGTTTTTTGTAAAAAAAATAGGTTTCCCCGGGTTTCCAGGAAATTTCCAAACTTAGGATGTTCGCCCGTGCCGCTCACCACAGCTATGCCAGGGTCGACTTCCCGATCCAAGGTGCAAAAAAAAAGTCCAGCTCCAGCTTCTAGCGAGAAGTTTCAGAGTGCCCCCCCAAATAAAGTGCATATATATATATAATTTATAATGTATTATGTATATATATATATGTACATATGAATATATGTATGTAAATATGTATGTATATATGTACATATGTACATATGTATGTATATATGTATGTATATATGTATGTATATATGTATGTATATATGTATGTATATATGTATGTATATATGTATGTATATATGTATGTATATATGTATGTATATATGTATGTATATATGTATGTATATGTATATATATATATTCTATATATGTATCTGTATTTTGTATAAAAAACTATTGTAGGTGTATTGATATATATATATATATAAACGCATATTATAGGTATCTGTATACTATAGGTGTATATATATTATATATATATGTACATAACATCTGTGTTGATGATTTTGACAGTTTTTTGAACATACTTGGGAACTCCTTTGCAGCAAAACTCCAACTCTACTTCTGACCCTGAAGGCCGTTCTACATAGTGGACCTGCTGCTGGCTTCCCACATATTCAACTCTCCACATTGGAACAGTGCTGTAGTTGTCGGCTTCGTGTGTTTTGTGGATCTTTGTGGTTCCTACTCCCCTGAGGAATGTTCCGCAACGGCCTGCCCAGTCACAATATGTCACAATACAGTGCAGTAATAGCCCAACAAAATAATCCGGTTTCCTATCTGTTATCCACCCACCAAAACCACGAACACAGCCACACCCAGCACTCCTTCTGCGTTTCTGCGTGGCCAATCTCGGATACATTCCCAAAAAGTAAAGTATATATACACATATATATATATACATACATATATATATACATACATACATATATATATACACATAAAAACATATATATATACATATATATATATATATACATATATATATATATATACATATATATATACACATATTTACATATACGTATATATATATACATATACATATCTCAACATAATATATATATATACATACGTACACATAGACAGATGTACTAAATCCATTTAACGCAAGCAACAAAAGTCCTAAAATATCCATCCAGGGTTTACCACACCAATTGCGCCCCTTCATTGTATTGGGGAGCCGAATCCACTGACATCCCTGCGAAGTTCCACCATCTAAAACAGAGATGCTGGTCAAGCTGCTACAACCTCTTTTCCTGGGTAAAAACCACATCTTCAAACTAGGTACCGGCGCTGATAGCGGACCCGGTGTTTTTAATGATTTTGATTTCAACCATTCTTCATTGATTTGTTTAAAACTGTGGCGCCGTGACGATTTTGTTGTTTTGCCTTCAATTAGAAATGGTGTTTTCGTCCCACGTTACGCTAGGAATTTATTCGTTGATCATTGAGTTCTATTGGGCTAAATAATTTGCAAATGTGGGTTTGGAAAACAGAATGAAAGACGGCGTTTCGTCCTCTTCTTTTTCTCTCTTCATGGGTTCAGCGTGTGCGTTTGTTAACCTTAGCTGCCAGTTTGGAGAGACGTCCTTTCAAGTCTACCTTGTGGCTCCAACGATAGGCAAAGGACCACACATACTGTTGGATTCTTTGAGAATCCTTTTTGGTAACCTTGTCTTTGCTATGGACGGAGAAGGGCAAGAAGCGCTTCAGCTGCATCGTGATACACCATCATTTGTCAGGCGTGTTTCAATCCAAGCCACACGCTTTTGATGCTACGCTGTAACATGTCTCTGGTCGCTTGCCACACGCTCATGATGCTACTCTGTAACATGTCTCTGGTCACTTGTCACACGTTTTTGATGCTACGCTGTAACATGTCTCTGGTCACTTGTCACACGTCTTTGATGCTACGCTGTAACATGTCTCTGGTCGCTTGCCACACGCTCATGATGCTACGCTGTAACATGTCTCTGGTCACTTGCCACACGGTTTTGATGCTACGCAGAAACATGTCTCTGGTCACTTGTCACTTGCCATAACAGCCTCTACTCTTGGGAACCCATGGTGTTAGCGGTAGAATTTTCATGGGTCCGATGTCCTGCAAGCAAAATGATGTGCAACTCTCAACTCTCAAATGTCAACATTACACGTCTTACTTTACTCACCTGAAAATAGAAAGACAAGAGACAGTTACAGAGTAGCACCAAAAGCGTCTGACAAGTGACCAGAGACATGTTACAGCGTAGCATCAAAAATGTGTGACAAGTGACCAGAGACATGTTACAGCGTAGCATCATGAGCGTGTGGCAAGTGACCAGAGACATGTTGCAGCGTAGCATCATGAACGTGTGGCAAGTGACCAGAAAAATATTACAGCGTAGCATCAAAGACGTGTGACAAGTGACCAGAGACATGTTACAGCGTAGCATCATGAGCGTGTGGCAAGCGACCAGAGACATGTTACAGCGTAGCATCAAAGACGTGTGACAAGTGACCAGAGACATGTTACAGCGTAGAATCATGAGCGTGTGGCAAGTGACCAGAGACATGTTACAGCGCAGCATCAAAAACGTGTGACAAGTGAACAGAAAAATACTACAGCGCAGCATCAAAAACGTGTGACAAGTGACCAGAGACATGTTACAGAGTAGCATCAAAAACGTGTGACAAGTGACCAGAGACATGTTACAGCGTAGCATCAAAACCATGTGGCAAGTGACTAGAGAGATGTTACAGCGCAGCATCAAGAGCGTGTGCCAAGTGACCAGAGACATGTTACAGCGTACCCCTTGCCCCCCATGTAATCTAGTTTTGTGGACGTGTGTCTACACAATGCATGCCCACATTGTTGCATGTACATGACATGTTCACATTAATTCATTTCGACCACTGCGCCACTCCGTGGCTCAAGAATTGCTTGCATACCGCAGCAAAAAGGTGTAGCTTGCCGCCGCGTTGACCACAAGTGTTCTAACGACTAGCGTAGATCCAGGGCTCCCTTGACAGAGGGGATTGCAACCTCACCCCACCCCCCTTCCCCACCCCACCCGGTTCCCCAAGAAAATCACACTATCCTTCGCTCACAACTTCTAACTGACGTGCACAACTTCTAACTAACTAACGGGCACAACTTCAAACTGACGTGCACAACTTCTAACTCACGGGTACAACTTCTAACTGACGTGCGCAACTTCTAACTGACAGGCACAACTTCTAACTAACTGACGTGCACAACTTCTAAGAGACGGGCAATGCGACAGCAAAAAAAAACGCAAAACCTGCGGGTCCGTTAACAGCGCCGGTAGATGAAAGTAGGCTAGAACTCTGAACCTGAGTTCTTTGGATATTCAATGATGATTATATTATATATAGTATACATAGATATACATAGCATATCGACGTACACATTCATCCCAAGCATGGACAATGATGGAAGGAATTGTGTGTTTGATCGCCCAGCATCCCCGGGTGAACGTCGCAGTCCAAGCATTTATCTGCATGGGGCTACCTGCGCAGCGACACGATGCGATCGATAAGGATAGAACGAAAATTGTTATTGATCAAACAAAGACCCTATAGTATACAATATCTTACATAGGATGATACGATCAAAATATGACTTGTTTTTAATGAGTATTGGCCTTCTTGACTGGGTGTCTTTTCCTTGTGAATTCATGGATGTTCATGGGATACGGCAAGTTGCTTTCACTGTCCGAAATGTTCCTAACTTCAAACATGATCTGAAACCACCAATTGAACAGTTTTTTTTGGTGGGATACAAGCTACGGGATTTGACTGATATGTTTTCAACCTGCCAGGATTACCGCTATGCCGCTATGCTTTCCTCCAGGAAAGGGTGATTTTGAGGGTATACCGTATACATCCGTATACCCCATTTTCAGAGATCCTGATGGGTGAGGGTCTGTTTGACATATAACTCAGTAAAATTGTCAATGTCAACGTGTTTGGGTCGCTCAATTAGGGTGGTTTGTGTGCTTGTTTTGAGGTGTCCAAAATTGGGATGGGATTCACTCTGCGTGATGTGAGGGCTTCTTAAGAATGTACCCCAAAATTTGATGGCTTGATATTTAAAATAGGATAAAGTCTGACATAATCATTCGAGGATGATCTTGGAGTACTCACATTTTACGACATACCCATGTGCTGTGGCATGTGGTTCCCTGGAGTTCAGGACCCCATGCAGTGCTGGACACCTTAACAACATCTTTCATTGCTTTTCCCAAAAAACATGACATAGACCACTAGCTTGATGACTTGTGCTGCGCCCCTGAACTTTACAAGTTCATTGCCATAGAAAATCCCCAAATCTCCCGTCCCTGGGTCCCTGGGTGACCTGATTTCCGGTTTTAGGTCACCATTTGGAGCCGCTCGAAATCTCGGGAGTCGTCCATGGCTTCGGTTCCTTCGAGGGCATCGCCATAACCTGCCAGGGGAAGTGATTCGACTCACATTCGTCCTGGGGCCCCTGGGGGCCTGAAAATGGGAATATGTCACCAACAATCATCGACTTCATGTATGTTCATATGATATGTCTAAGTCTACGTGGTTTATTTCTGGTGGTTTTGTAAATGATAACCAACTATAAACGAGGGTTGAATCGGACATGGGGATATCACCGGGATGTTAACCAACTATATATTATATAAGATTGACCAACCATGATTCAATGGGGATTCCAGCTTCGGAATACTAACCAACAAGATGATTTGGGTCTTTCTGAAACCCCAAATGTATGACAGTTTCATTGAGACAATGACTAACCACTGATTTGGGGGTAGCCGGGTACCCTATTTTCTCACCTCATGTTGGCTCCAGGGGTACCGCATTTGAATGGTGGATTTGGATCCAGGTCCTGGACCATGCAGGATGCACTTGGGTAAGATTCCCAATGTTTATATATTATATATATATATGTATAGTATATAGTAAATATATGAACAAATTTTGCTGGTCAAATTCCCTATATATATAATTATATATATATAATTATATATTGTTTTTTTGGGATCTGAAGGCCCACAGAATTGAAGATCCCATCATCGCCGTATCTCAGCCTCTGAGTATCCGATCAGCCTCGCCGCCACCGGGGATTCCGTCTTCACCCATAGGTTTCCATAGGTTGATCATATTACTGATAGTTAAAAAAACCATACAAAACCTATGCAAACCTCAATAGGTTTATGATAATCCCTTTCATTACACCATTATTATTTTTTTTAAAACAAAAAAAACATTAAAAACAAGGGGATTTGACTGACCCTATTAGCATGGTTAAAACACATCATGGATGCGATCTTTGGAGATCTTTGGAGTCACCTCGGGAGGACATCCCCAGTATGTCAAAAATAAGATTTACTCATCAAGTGTTTGGTTTTATATGACTTATCTCCCATGACTTAGTTGGTTCCATCATCATCAAACCCCATGAAACCTCTTATTCTTGTTGGTGAAACCATGTAGAACCCCGGACTTCCTGATTGAAACACTATGGAACCTTGTTGAACCGCATGAAACCCGATTCAAACCCCATGTAACACATTGTAACGCCACGCAATGCCCATATATCTTTAGTGTTAATCCCCATGATTCAAAAGAAACATGTCAGTTCCTCATCTCGCCCAGCGCCCCTACCTCGCTTGGCTGTCGCGTTCCTGGGAAAAGAAGCAGCCGGAAAGCTGAGGGGGGGCCGAGAAAACTGGCAAGAGTAGAACTAAACCAAGATCCTAACAGTTGGGGGAACATGACCCCACTATATTCTTGAGTTTGTCTGAAAATTGGTCCTCATCATCGGCGCTCACAATTTTGGCGCATCGGCGCCCCTCCATCTATCTATATCAGAGGGGTGTGAGATGAGATGGGGTGGAGTCTGGGGTGAGGCTGGGCTAGTCACTTAGTTACGTTCATTTGCACGTCCACTTGGATTTGACAGTGCTCTTTCAACTTGTCGCTTGACACAAGCCCACGCGCACAGCCAATCCATGAGGTTAGATTCTTTTAGATGACAGTAACTTAGTAAGCCGAAACATATGCATCCGAAGGTAGTTGAATTTTTCACTACCCCCGTGAGAAATACGAGCAGATTGGGATTATCATCCGAGGTTGAACAATCCAAACCCGGGCGGCCGGACGACCGGTGCACAGAAAGTAACCGAAGAAAGATGCGATCAGCGCGACAAGAGCCAACCTGCCACTGCGCACGCTAAACAACCAATAACTGGATGCCAGCACTCAATTCAAGATATACTGAATATGTTTTTCCTTCAGTATATGCAAGATACCGTTCCAGTCCTGAATGTTGTTGCATTGCAAATCCCCGATGTATCAGGTTCTCTCATGATCTGCATCAAAATGGCCACAACTTGGGGAGTTTTCGGAAATCCCAGGTGACTCTGCACTAGGTCCACTAGGTCCAGAATGATGGAGTACATCCCGCATCATCCCGCAAAGGCATTTTCCAGCGAGTATTGTAAGTGGCTGGTTTCTGTTCTATCATTGCAGTTAAAATGAAATGGCTATGGGTCAAAACCTTGTACCCCTGGTGAACATCAAAATAGCTGGTAAATGGATGTTCATCCCACTAAAAATGGTATGTATAGGTATTGATCCATCCCCAATTACCAACAGGATACTATATTTACCCAGTTGATATCCCAGAGCTCTGTCCAGAATACGTATCAAATTCATGGAATGGCTATGGTCCAAAAATATCTGAGCCCCCAAATTGGACGTTGTTACAGTAGTCATGACCAATTTGGGTTCTTTTGGCACCCCAATTTTGACCCAAGTCTATCTATCTGTCCATCCATCCATCAATCTGTCTAACTGTCTTTCTGTCCAACTGTCTGTCTGTCTATCAGTCTATCCATTCAATCTATCTTTTAATCCACTTTAATCTATCAATCAGAATCATGATCAAATCTATCTTTAATCAGATCTATCTATCTAGCTAGATAAATGTCTATCCACATACATACGTATATATATATACATATGTACATATATATGTACATATATATATATATATATTGATTTTATACCAGTTGCATCCACTTCCACCTAAACCTTTGAAGCCAGCTTCAGGCCGCCATGTGTCACAGGGACTAAGTTTGGTACCAGGGCAATTGACCGATCCAGCTCCTGACCATGGCGATCAGTTGAAATGTGGATATCCATACTATATATATATGTGAAATTATAGTATAGAATATATAGTTATATTCTATATAGTTCTACTGTATATAGTTTTATATAGTTATAAGGATCTAATGTAGTGTATATGTATATATGAACTGCATCTACATTCACAAAGAAATATAAACGATTGTATGTGTTTGTAAGATCGATATATATATATGTACCATTCGATCAAAACATGACCAGCTTTGCCATCATCAAAATAGAACCAGCTGTGCACTCGCTAGTTTCAACGGCAGCCCTGCTGGCAGCCTCTAATTTTGATAATCTCTCTCTGTATGTAATGTATTTATGCATGTGTATATATATATATATATCATTCATCATCATTCATTATTATTCCATATTGACAGAAGTATATAGGGTTATTTGGGGGAGAAAAAAACATCTCAAAACCTCTAGGTCTCCAGGTTCAGCTGCTTAAATAATGGCTTTCTTTGCCCATGGCCTAAAAAGAGGGGACACTCCCTGGTCGGTGTCATTTTCAAATGGAACGGTCAGCAAATTGTATAATATGTATGTATATGTACATACTATATATATAATAAATTTAATATTATATATATTATCATATTTAATATATATATAATATGATATATATGTAATACATTATATATTAATATTTAATATAATAAAATATATGATAATATATAATATATAATATATAATATATAATATATAATATATAAAATATACTATATAATATATAATATATACTATATACTATATAATATATAATATATAATATATAAAATATACTATATATATAATATATAATATATACTATATACTATATAATATATAATATATAATATATAATATATAATATATAATATGTAATATGTGATATGTAATATGTAATATAATACACTATAATATGATAAAATATGATATAATATAATATAATATGATAATATATAATTAATATGTAATAAAATATATTATATATGATATATCATATATTATATATAATATAAAATATATTATACATACATATACATAATGTATAATGCATAATACATAACATTCATAACATGTAATATATGATATATAATATTATATATATTATACTGTATATAATCAATACACACCATGTAATCTGTCACAAGAGCGGGTTGTATCCACGTGTTCGCCACTCATTTGCAAGACTCTGCAGGATCACTACATGCATTTTTAAGTGATACTGGATACTAGTAGCTGAGATGATGATAGCCCGGCACCGAAAACATACCAATCCAATGAGGATAACACCAGCTGGGAAGGCGACCGGAGCAGGCGAGGTAACAACCCTGATGTATTGCCACTAGAGTGATGTGTAATCCCCGGAAGGGTAAAAGGGTAAAACAAAGGGTTTGGACAAACATCGCAGAAAACCCAAACTGGCAACTTGAATGGGGAACATGATGCTTGAACCATTGAATTTTGTGGTACCCATTTTTGGGCAAACCCATGCATGAACACTGACACAATTGGGATCTGCCATGCAAGGACAGGATAAATCCAAGATCTACCTACCGTACCGTAAATCACTTAAAACTGTTAGATCACCCATTCATCCCTGTAACCATTTATCCATTTAATTGCATTTGCACTTTACGTACTGAAGCTGGGAGCTCTCCTTGTCCAGTTTGTTGAAGCCTCCACCGCTTCCCTGCGGCCATGCAAAAAAAAAACACTGGGATCAGAGAAACAAGTGATGATGTAACCATAAAAAATGGTTGGCAAATTTCGAGGGAAATTGAATTTAGCAATCAAAAAAGCTGGGCTTATGGATTTAACAAATGAATTTGAATTAGGCATGTTTCACCACCAGAAAAGGTTTGATTAGACCATTGAACATGATGAACACACTGGATAAACTGGGGATTAAACTGGGGATTGCATCAACCAAACTCAGGTTTCAATGGATTGGTCTTGTTGGACAAGATCGGCTAACCGGAAACCATGGTTATTACCCTCAAATTTGGGCTAAACTGAACTGAACCATGATAAATTCCTGGTAAAGTCTGATTGAAATTGTCATGTCGCAGAAACATGAATGACACCAGGTTTTTCATACCAAATCAAGAGGTGAATAGCCAGTTATCATGTGCATATAGCGTGTGATTTAATGTATAGTATCAAATATTATGGACTCTTCCATGAAGCTACAAATCCTCGGATTTATCCTCTATTTCACGAAGGTTGACCTGGAAACCTGAAGGCCGAGCAGCAAACACATCATCCATGGTTGGCTCTCCAAGGATTCAGCCGACGGGAAACCAATGTGCTGACTGAGCTCGGGAAAAAAACGAGGTTTAATTGATGATGTTTCATGTAGATCCTTACTTCAGCACCTATGTTGAAACTTGTACGCACAATTGCTTGTTTATATTTACACATACATTAATATGACTACTTAACTTAACTTTATAATTACATAATTATCCTGAATTATCATCATTATTATGCTGCATAATCATACTATGTTAAACTGTAAATGTAAATCTATTTGCATGTAGAACAACATATGGGTCTGTGTAAAAATATGGTACTCCAAAATCCATTGGTTAATTATCATTTCCCCTATTGGCATGGATATAACATGATATAACTGGGATATTCTGCACATTGTTTAGAAGATTGTCCAAAATTCCCAAGACCAGAGCGGTCAGCACTGCAAAGTGAGCCTGGTAACACCTTTCTTTCCCCTGGTGGGCGACACAAAAAACTCGCCCAGGAAATGATTGGGAGAGTCGACTCTCATCATGTTGGAAGACACAGGGATTTTGACGAATAATGTCAATTCTGTGGAATGAAGTAAGAAATGGATCAAACCAGCAAAAATGTGGATTCGAAATTGAAAGTGGGGATTCAAGAACAAAGGACATTTTGTGTAAGTAACACACATGAGAGACAGTCGAACGATCTTTGGGTCTCTGGTCGGATTGTGAGCGGTGATTGGCTTGACCTTTGAAGGTCAATTGGGATCGACTATGAATTTGCTGGGAACATATGGTGATTTTACCATGAACAAACTAGATCTTTGTGGGAACTGATTTTTTCCGGACTTACAATGAGGTAATCAAACATGGTAATGGGAAATTCCCTATCAATAGGCATTCAAATGAGACACACATCATAACACATCTATAAATACGAGCTTCCATTGCTATGCTTGATTACCAGAGGGTCACCCGCAAAGAGATAAACAACTGATAAACACAATTAAACACATGTTTCCAGGACGGTGATATTTAGCGTTATTCAATGCTATTTAGCTCATATTTCCAAATGTCCCACTCTTAAATTCTATCTATCTTAGGGATTCTACAATTGGTTGGGTTTTGTCATATAAAGAAATGTTTGGGGCTTCTACATATCTATCAATTGTGACATCATCTAATCATGTGATTTTCCTTTCAATTGGTTTGCAGCAAGGGAAAAGTCAACAAACTACTCACCCGCCAGTCATCGATGGCAAAGGGGTGATCCGACTCAGCGTGCCTGCCCAACTGATAATCAGCATATTGCCAACTGCTCACTTGATATCTGTCCTCAATAGGGGCTACAGGATCATTTGGATGCTGTGGTGGCTGAGTCTGAGTGTGGATAATTCATATCATCTGCATATTTCAACATACGGCTTTGGCGAATAGACAAAACACAAATCTTGAATTTTCTATTATCCTCGAACTGAATCCGGTTATCCTTCAATCGATCTTTTTTTCCAAGTGATTTGTTTTCCAAAGGGGAGGCTCCGCGGTAATAAATAGGGATGCTTCCAACCTCAGGCCCAGGGACCCCTGTAATATGCTGTGGTGATACCAAGCAAATCCTTACCGTAATCCCAAAGTTTGATCAGCCCATCTATAAATTGACACGGTATATGGCAATTTAACCAATAATTATATATAATTACTGTAAATTGATAATATATATATAATTATTGATATAATGAACACATATTATATATAATTACTGGCAACACACATAATTATATGCTGGTTCGTGGTTTTAACCATCTTGAACAATATTAGTCAATGGGAAGGATTAGCCCACATACTATGGAAAAGAAACAATGTTTGAAACCACCAACCAGTATATATGTATATATATTTATATGCACGATGGATGCAAAATTCGGGGATACAGTACCCCAAAAATGGCCATGAAATGGTGCAAACTTCATGATAAACCATCAAGAATTGGGTATCCATTTTCAGACAAACTCATTTAGAGAACCTGATCTACCCAACGAACAATGGCTTGTGAGTCAAAAGGATATCTATCTGCACTTCTCTTTTTTGATCTCCATTTGAACAGTGTTCAAAACCCTCTGTCATTCCGTTCCTTGATACTTGTTGGTTAATATAAAAGGATTTCCTAATGGAGTGTGATACTCCTCAATATTTTGGATAGTATAACCCCATAGAATCATCAATCCAGATGTTTGTTTGAACATTGGAATGGCCAGTTTGTTCATAGATACCTGCGATGAATAGCATGCGGGTGGGATAGATATACAGAAACGGTATCCCCCTGAAAATAGAGCTGTAAAAACTAAAAACCTACTAAATTAACGATAACTTACAGTCCTTTCTATTGGGAGCAACTATATATATATACACATACATATCCACCGTAATTATAGATCTTTAGTGATTGGTGGCTTCAGCCTCTTCCAGAAATATTGCTCCATTGGGCATTCTCATCCGATTTTTGCGGATGGGAATAAACACCATATTTGAAACCAGCAACAATTTAGTGATTGGGGCACTATTAAAAAATAACATAACCTCATGTTCCTTAAGGCTCAACTATGATAACTATGACGCATAAACAAGACCAACACATTGAGTACTGTTTATCTCCATTCCTTTAAACAGCAACATCATTAAACCGTGGCTTCTGTCAGTCAGCGAAAAAATAACAACTTCTTTTTCAATTATGGTAGCCGCGAAATAAGATAGATCTAGTAATTTACCATTATTGGATCTCAATGGTCTACCTTTTTGGGGCATTGCTGTGATATAAAAACACTAGAAAAAAACTACGGGAACTACATCTAAATACACGGATTTTTAGATATACAAACTTGTATTTTAGACTACCTCCGGGAAGGTTGTCCTTTGCCCGCCCGGCCATTTAAACCTACGGAGTCCAATTTATTTAACTATACATTTAAATACCGATGGAACTGGTGTTTCATACTACCTCCGGTGCCTTGTAGTCTGGCCCGCCCTCCACATATTTATATAAATGTCATTATCGCGCAAATAGTAGTGATACAATGTTACAAATCCAATCATTAAATCGATGATTGCAATATCAAAAAAATACAAACCACTTATTCAATCAATGTCAACCAGTTGCCCAAAAAAAGAAACATCACTCAACCATAGAAAACATGTATTATTGTTTTTTTTTTAACATTCACATAGCTATGAAAAACACCAATAAACATCATATATGAATTCGTATATAACAGGGTTATATAGATTTATATCAAAATAGCTATACAATAGCTATACAATAGCTATATAGCTAGGTAGATTGCTATTGATATATATAGATATCTACAGGACAAAAACTCATCTTCCAAGGCACCTCCGGTCGCAGGCGCTTCAGGATCTTGGGCTCGGGCAACTTCTCCTTGGGATCCAACGAGAAGGATCCCATGGAAAATCCATGGGAAACCCATGGGAAATCCATGGGAAATCCATGGAAATCCAGGGAAAATCCATGGAAAACCAATGGAACATCCATAGGGGAACTGATTCAACGATGAACAATCTGTTTTTTAACAACCAAACTGAGGATTCACTTGGGAAATGTGGATATTTAGCAACGAGCACGTGGATTTCAAATGATTTAACCCTAGTCACCTAGCCTAAACCTTTCAAAATGATTCAAAATGGGGAATTTAAGAACCAAATCTGATAGTCAATAGATTGATTTAAGGACAACAAAACAAAAAACAAACATGGTTGCCATAGTTTTTGCCTTTTCTCCATTAAATGAATCTCACATAAGGGTTTCCTCTTGATGTTCCCTTCATCCGATTCCGGACAAATAGGGCCCCCATGTTTGGACGGTTTTGGAACATCAGTTTAGCTATGTTTGGCGAGTATCTTTGGGGTACGTGCTCGATAGTAGGTAGGAAGCCAAAGAAACTTTGGGGTATCACCACATGAGGATGAAAACGACAAAAAGTAAAATTGAAACTTCAATGTAAAATGCTAAAGTCCAAGACTAATGATGGTAATCGGGGAATATTGGGTCGATATTTCATCCACAACCATTGGGTGGGCGGAAGAAGCAATGATATATGATGAACCAATATTGAATAATTACATACCATATCTAAACTGGCTGAATCAACTGAAGATGTGGGAATAAGATGAAATACAGTACAATCAAACTCTCGGCGTTACTTTATCTGTATATGGTAGCATCTATTGGTCGCCAACCAAAAATGTCGCCAGTGATCCACAATTGGTCTCCTTTCGCAGCTCGTCAATGTCACGATATGGTGATCCAGCGCAGCTGGAGCTTTACATGCCAAGATTGAAATACCGGGGCCCAAATCAATCCAATGATGGATGAATATTGTTTTCAACACCAGCCAACTGATTTCAGTCCAAATAAAATCACCCCACAACAGAAAACAAAGACATGAGACTCTTGCCTGTCTCAAGATTTACAGGGCAACACAACTACAATTTCTGCCCAGATTCAATTTTGCAAAGTGGATTTAACAAAGGACATTTCAGTGACATTCAGTGACTAAAGTATACTAAAGTATACTAAAGTATACTAAAGTATACTAAAGTGACTAAAGCCCTCAAATTATCAAACAAATAATCCTTAGTTACTTTAGTATGTTACAGCAACAGCACCATCCCAGGGTCCCACAGGGTCCCACAGGGTCCCATCAATCTCGCTCCTGCTTGGCAAGCATTCTCTGTGAAGTATCAAATCTTAATGCACAGTTTACAAACATCCCAAACATCCAAACATAAAAAAAACACAATATTATATATATATATATCAAAATATACTACAAATATATATATATATATATATAATTATATATATATTATCCAATATTGTGATTCTCCATCCTTTTAGAATCCATAAGTAGTACATATCTACAGTGATTTATAATTATCATATCAGAGTTCTGGGTAAATTGTATTAATTCACTAACCTGTTACCCTCTGGTAAACAAACATAGTAACATAGCTATTGAAAATGGCCATTTATAGTGGATTTTTCCATTAAAAATGGTGATTTTCCATAGCTATGTAAACGTTTACCAGAGGGTATGCATACCCTCCAGAACATTGATCCTTATCAAAGTCCCAGACACCGTGGGAGGAATCAAAGGCCATGTGGCTCCGCGAAGCCTAGAGCGACCAACATTGCCAGGGAATGATCCAATGTTTCAATGGATTGGTTCAGGGCAAAATCTATGTACAGTGAGCCATGGCAGCCATGGCTTTACCACCGATAGCTAAGTTGGTTTATAAATCCAATAACTATGGTTGATGGTTGATGATACTAACTCTAGTAACTCTAGTATTCTAACGGGGTTTATAGACTAACTTATAACTGTGGGGCCCCGCATTGTAGAGGTTTCCTGAACATTTTCCCATTCAGTTACAGAAATGTTGGGGATTGATTGGAGTCCAAGACTTTCGGAACAGATGCACTCAGACGGTGAAGTTAGCTCTGCTTTTGGCAGTAGAGTGTAGGGATTTAAGTGCTGTCAACAAGCGTTTCGGGATTATGTCATAGGAATGTCAACAAAACTCCCCCACCGGACGTCCAACATAGCTCTGGTTGCGGGTGCAAGATACTTGGGAAAGGAAGAAGCGTATAGAAGCATAGCATCAAGTGCCAACGAAAATCAAAAGAGAAAGTTAAGAGCGTAGCGGCGTAGCATCAAGGGCCTGTGTAAGTTGCAAGATTAACAGTAAGAGTGTAGCATCAAGTGTGAGCGTAAGTGAAAAGCAAACGTTATATAAGATCATAGAATCAAGTTCCTATGTACAGTAAGGTACAAGAGAAAGTAAAACGCCTAGCATCAAGTGAGTGCGCAAGTACAAAGCAAGGTTACTGGCCCACCCCTAACCCCATCCACCGCATCTGTGTCATGTGCATTCGCTGTTTCAACAATTGCAGTCGTCTGAGAGGTGCCACAGCCAGAAAACCTATGCACTGTTGTTGTAAAAACCGGTTTTGGCATGGTTTTTGCTGGCTTTGGCCCCATGTTTGGTGCCTTAAACCCAACATTACGATATGACGCGCACCCCCTCGCTGTCCGGGAAGCTTGAGGGCATGGGCGTCCACGTAAGGGACCCAAGGTCTCCAACATCTACTCCACGAGCAGTTCTGAGGCCTGGCATGGCGGAGGTGACGAGAAACATGCGGTACCTTCAACGGGTTGAATCTATGAGTGGATCCTGTTTTTTCTGAGGAAAACATCGGTACCAAAATTATCAGGTGTGTTCGTGTTGGATGCTTCAGATGTTGGAAAGGATTGTTGTTGAACCAAATGGGCTTACCATTTTTATTCGAGCCTAAAAGAGAGCCGTTTTCTGTAGAGGTCCCTATTCTAATCCGAAATGGAGAACGATGGGGGCAGGGGATACGTTTAGCGAATTCAAAAAAGATGGAGAACTTTCGAATGGACTCATGTCGTGACAATGTCTGCAAAGACCTCTGTGCGGCGAGGATGCGAGGAATGGATCTAAGTATGTACACAATATATATATATATATATATGTCGGTAGCACCCTCGCAACACGCGGCCCCTGCCGCGGACTTCTTTTCCACCTTCGGCCATGAATGTGCCTGCGGATGTCTGCCCTTAGTGTACATGAGGTGAAGTGCAATGCATCAACACTGGTGTAAATCTTCAAGCGTCCTTTCTTTCTCAACCCAACCGACGAGGAATGTCGGTGCCAGGAATTGTCACGACTTGGTTGTCGTGAACATGATCGATCACCGAAGGATCACCCATAGCCACCAAATAGTTCACCAAATCTTGCAGTTGAGGGGATCCCTTCTCGTGGCGAGGAGCCAACCAGGACTTGTAGCTGCGATCTTCGGCACTCTGAGAGACATGAAGGCCAGAGTACGTACGTTTGTCTTTGAACTTTCCAAAGGTGATCTTGGTGCGACCCCAAGCCTCCACAGAATCAACTCCTGGGGGCAACTTTGGAACTTTCACTCCATAGCCAGCACTGGGCATGGGAACGGCCATAGTGCCAAGCTCCGATGACGCCGCATAGGTCTTCATAGGCTTGTCTGCGGAGGTCTCACGCAAACGCTTCGAGGCATCATTCATCGCTCCTTCACTGGACTGTCCGGAGACGACAGACCAGTCATGATCCTGATCCGTCACCAACGACACCATAGCTTTCAGCACACCACAGCCATGGGCTTTCTGCATCAAACGAACACATTCTCTCTGATCAGCATCGGTCCATGTGGCAAGACTGAACGGCGCCGGTGAAGGATTGGACATGGTGACTCGTTGTCACGACAAACAAGATGCAGCTCACGGCTTGAGAGAAGGGCTGTGTCGGACTGACACATATTGCACAAGGTTACATGTAACTGGACAGGTTTATCCCAAAAGCTCCCTAGGCCATCTTACTTATCATTATTATTCCCCAATTACCCCATTGTTAAAGTCTCCACATCTTATGGAACTTGAGAAACCAAAAAGGCACTGAACTCGGAACGACGGCGGGCGATGTCTTTGCGACGATTTCTTTCAGTGGCTCTCCATTCAAGAACAGCCTTTTCCGGGCTCACTTGATACTTACCTGACTTCATACATGCTCTAAGTAAATCCAAGGCATCAGCTGATTCTTTGGTCATGCCATCGGCCAGCATTCGGTCTGTTGGAATCCATCTGATGGATGCCGACATACGCTTCGCACTCTCTCGGATGATCACTATGTCAATGGACGTACGGCGGTCGTCCAGGGATGGTGCTGACGGGGACTTCAGGTGATCAAACAACGATTTACAATCGGTGATAAGAATGCATGGTGGCCTTTGGGGAACATCCCACATGGACTGCGCACAACACTGCCCATCGCGAATTTCAGCTAGCAACAGGGACAACCATTCACACATGCTTGAGGCACCAGACATGGATTGGGCTTCGGCACTTAGGGTGGAATTAACAACCCTTGGCAACCTATGGCTTTTCCAATATGCTGGGGTCCATGCACATGTCTTACCATGTTCCAAGTCTTTGTGTGTAAAACCCAAAACATATCCTGCCTGTGTTGCACCTCCCTTGGCATTGGCATAAGCTGCATCGGAATGGCACACAATTGCCATGTCTTGCAGAGGAATCGGTCTATATACAACGCTCAATTCGGCATGTTGTTTTGCACGCCGGATAGCATTGTTTGCAGCTAGGGCATCACCAATGGTGGGCACAGGAAATGATTGTTGGGAAAAGGACACTTGTGTGGAAAGGTCAGGCCTAGACTGTGATGAAATCCAATTCAAACTTCCATTGATGGCTCTCAGACAGCTCACTTCCTTTTCATCCAACGGCGCAGTGCGATCGGCGCACCGGCTGCGACTCAAGTGCAGTGGACGAAGAGTCTGTGCATACTTAGACTGGCTCATGGTGATGGCAAATGTTTGAGGATCTTGTGTGTACCTAGCTCCACAGAAATCACCATCAAGAGTACGCCATTTACGGAACTCAAATTGTCTTTTCAATTCATCCATAGCTTTTGCAAACACTGGGCCATGTCCACCTGTTGCACAGTCATCCACATGAACACCATAAATGCCAACAAGGCAACCCTTCTTGTCACGCAGATGGTAGAGGCAAGCATCAAAGCGACTCACTTGAAAACCCACAGATAACAACACTTTGTGTAACTTTTGTTGCCAAGCTGACGGGCTATCATTCAAGCCATACACATGGCCAGTCACTTCAATGAGTGCGTCACCAGGGACACCTGGAATGCCGCCTGGCGGCAAACGGGCATACAGCGGCCTGAAACGTTCGGCTAATGGACCTGCAGCTAGGAAGGCTCCCTTAATGTCACCCAATGACAATGTCCATTTGTTTGAGGCAATGGTTTGAAAAAGCATGCTCCTACTCACTTGTGAAATGGTGGGACTCTGCAATGCTCCTTCAAGTGCTTTGGTAGATAGGTCAGGGTCACGATGACCTAGCAAACACCACCGTGCCTTCACTCGGACTGGTGCGTCCTCTTCCTGCTTCAGAGTTACCACATATCTGCTGTCCATGATTCGATGGGCCAGTTTCTGGCGCACCTGTTGCGCTTCTTCTCCTAAAACCAACCGACCCGCATGTTTCCCTTCTATGACGTGCCACTCAGCCAGTTTGGCTTCATCGATCTTTCGCTGTTGTTCGGGCTCCTGATTGACATGAGGAATTTCTTTTGAACTCTTCTTCTGCATGTAAGAAGCTAACATGACTTCAACAGGGGCGCCCTTATGAAACATGTTTACAAGCTCTTCTTGGTCGGCACGTGATAACTGTGAAACATGCTTGGAACAGGACAACACTTCGGAAGCAGGCCTACTCGACTCAGCGGCAGCACTCGCAGCATCGGTTCTTGGAACCTGTGCCGGACCTTGAGTTTCACTCTGGTCTGGGCTATGTGCTCTCTTGGCACTGGACCCTCGGGGTGAAGAGGACTGCATGCTACTGTCCGCACTTGCGCTATCTTGGATAACTTGCTCCATCAGACGAGGCATGATCTCTTCCATCATCTCAGAAAAGTCATCAGGTCTCATTGGACTGGGACGGAAAAAGGCTTGTGGACCATTCTTACCGGTGACACGCCTACGGACAGGACCATATGTTGGGCTTTCGGCTGGACTTTTGTCGACAACATTGGAAGAGTCTGCAACTACCTCATCATCAAACACAGAGTCAACTACCGGAGCCGGCGGTACCCCTTCTTCAGCCGGGGCAGGACTGAGAGGCTCGATTGCTCTCGGGTGATCACTGGCAACGGACGGCGGTGCAGACTCTGGCTCATCAGGCAACATCTTGGACTGCTCAGCAGGTTCTGCAGCCACAGTAGGGTAATCACCAGACACTAGGTCAACATACTGACGACTCGCAATCTGACCAGTTTCAAAGGCATGCTTCAATCCTAGTAACTCTGCATGTGGAGCGCGCACCAACTGCCGTTCTTCTGTTGTTGAAGCCCGGATTTGCTCGGGCGCACATCGCAGCACTTGTCGCTTGTGCACGATCACCAGGTTGCGGCCTACCTTTCCCAACACAATTGCTGGCCCATGCCAGCGGCCATGGTTATCTAGGCTGCCACTATCCCATTTTTGAGATCTCCAGTAAGCTACCATATCACCTGGTACAGGCTCCACCTGGTGTCGTGGACGAGCAGAGAGAGCTAAACGCAAGGCTTTGCTATCCTGCAGTGTCACAACGGCTTGACGGGCAGCTTGACGAATTGCAACCCTCTTGGCTATCTCAGCCTCGTACAAGGATGCAGTTGCTGGAATGACCTCACATGGCTCATCCATCAAGTTCTCAGGAATCTTGGGATTACGTCCAAAAATGAACTGTGCTGGAGTCATTCCATACACCTGAATCAGTTCGTTCTTGCAATGGGCTGCGTGCATGCATTCGGTCCATGTGTCTTGGTCAGCAGGGGAACAATCATAGATTATCTTCTCTAAGATCTGGTTGAACCAACCTCCATGAACCTCCACTTTACCCAGTTGGTAATGTGCATCAGCAGCTGTCACGTGGATCACTGATCCGGCCAGCTCATTTGGAGTGGTCAGGGCGTCAGCTAGATTGGTCCTGGCAGGATCGCATAGGATTTCATCGGGCTGGCCAGCCCAGTGGGTCCATCTCTCTTGGATGGTGCGGCGTATGGCTGTTGCGGTGACGCGTTCAAACAATGGTACGACTACTTGAAAACTACTGGCATAGTCGATGATGTTAACAGCAGGAATCTTCTGATTCACCTTCCAACCAGTAACATACTTGATGTCAATACCAACGCGCTTGTTGAACGTTGTCACTCGCTCTGGTTGAGCTGGCAACGCTGGTCGAGGCTTCGCTCGGGCTGAGCACTGTGGGCATGCATGTGTTTTGGCTAGATCTTGAGCAGCCTGGCTGGCACCACCATGTTTCAACAGTCGAACCAAATGTTGGTTTCCTGGGTGTCCTAGGTTTTCATGCAACTTCTGGAGACTGCTTTTGACCTTTGTTGTATCAGCTTCATTGAGTTCACGGACACGGGCTGCTACCAGGCATTCAGCTGGCTTATCACAAGCCACAGACAGCACAGGACTAATTCGGAGATTTGGGCAGCAATTCATCACTGCTCGGACAAAAGACTGGGTGTATTGTCCAGCAAATCTACTCACACTGCCAACCTGTGGATGGGACCCGGCAACTACATGATGTTCTCGGTGGGCAGGGTGTTGGTGACCAGGGCATTTCCTATTGAGACTCTTCATGTTTGCATGAGACACCAACAGCTTCGTGGATTTTCGGATAAAGCGACCCTTGGGGATACGCAGCTGGAACCTACACATGTCACATTCTACTTCATGCATGCGTTGGAGAAGCTTCTGAATCCTGGGCATTTTCCATGCGACAGACCCCTTTGGATGCTCAAACAAAACCCTGTTACCGGATGCCAACTGGAGTTCAATCAGTTCACAACAGAAATTGATGAACAGCATGGTGAGCCTTTGCTTTTCGGCAACCTCTTCTGGACTTATATATAGTTGATTCAGGTTAAACCATCCTCCCGCCCAGGTGCATGGTGGACATAAAACCAACAATTCTGGTGGGGTTTCTTTGATCAGCTTCTTCATGTTCTCCCGGTGTGATGGTTTTCTGAAATCCCATCCAGTGACCAAATCCGCTGACAAACATGTTTGACCTCTAGTAGCCGTCTGTTGAGCAAACCTAGGTGGTGAAAACACTTCGATAACATCAAAAGGTTTCTTGGGCTTCCTAGACTGTTCCAACTTCCCGACCTGTTGTGCAAGTTGACGGGACTGCTTGGGAGTCCACTGGGTCATCAAGGTCTCACGGTCGGTACCTGCAGGCATGGCGGCATCGGTTGCCAATTGGAAAACAGTTTCACCTACCCAGTAGCTACCGTCAGGCAGTGGTAAATGGTCATGGGCGTGAGCGGGATCAGTCCATTGGTCTTGAAGTTCACATGCGGGTTCAGAACGACCTACGATATTCCACCTAGTGATCCTATCGGAGGACAATTCTTCAGGCAAGACAGGACAATGGGCATGACATGGAGTGAACCTCTCTGCACGGGGCTTGATGCACACGAATCACTTCCCGAGCAGCTGGCTTAACTACCCAATAATCTTTAGTCTTACCCCTCTTACCCACTATGGTTACATCCCCATTATGGCTCATTACAACCCCTTCCCTGGGCACTGGAACGGCATCGGATGTCACGGATGCAGTGGTGCATTCACCCTCAGGCGAGGGCTGTTCGGATGCAGGCTCAGGGTCATCGCTTTCGATCGCCAACACTGTGGTGGCAGGCTCTTTCACGATCTTGGGCAGCGGCTGCTGTACTGGAAATTCCGTCACTGGAATCATGTATTGACCAGCGGTGTTCACTTGCATGGACACAGCAGTGTTGCCTCCAAAAAGGCGCAGCTCATCCTTTGCAAAATCCATCTCAGCAGCCAGTGTCTTCATTGCAGGGCGAGACAACAACAAGGGAGCGTCTCCTTTGACAATTGCAGCTCTGATCACGCCTTGCCGCTCGGCAAGACACACTGGCAATTCGATTGCAGTCTTGGACACTTCACTGGATCCATTACCAAACCGGAACACGTTCTCCTCAGCATAGGGTTCAGGCTGATTGATACCTGCTATATTCCAGATCTTCCTGAAGGACTCTAAAGTCGCAGCTCCTATGATGGTCTTTCCGCATCCAGAGTCCAGAACTGCATATCCTGGGGATGACACCAGGGAGATCTGAAAAGGGGTGGTCTCATCTTTGACCTTCTCATCAGAAGACCTCAGCTTTGCTCGAACTCGTTCCAACAAAGTCATACCCTTTGACATCCAGCCCGCTGCACACACAAAGTGCTCTGTGGCCGGCACCTGAACGCAGCCGGCAGCATGGGTGCTACTTGAAGATGCTTTGGAGTTGGCAGGCTTGGTTCTGCACTCACGGGCCCAATGGCCCACCTTCTTGCAGCGATGGCATTTGGTACGCTTTTTGAGTTCTTCTACTTCTATTCGATAGGTCTTTTTCAGATCAGCCTCCTTGTGGAACTGGCGAGACTGCTTCAGTTTGTTCAGCTCCTGTCTCTTCTCCTTCCAGCTCACAGCTAGGATGTCGGCTATCTCGTGCTCCTCATAGGTGTCCTCCAGTTCTGCAGAGGTTTCCAGACCGCCATGTTCGGCGAGAAACAGTTCAACATCCTCGAACTCTATCTCTGGTTCAGGCTGGAAAATCTCAGCCGGTTCGTCCATGGCAGCTCTTGGTTCAACCACATGGGCGCCGATCGTGCGACGCTTGGCGGTCACATAGTCAGGGAAGCATGGCCTCATGGAAGTGGACATAGTATCAAACTTCAAATCGCCCTGGGTGCGGGCCAGCACAACTGCACGCTGTTCTTCCGTCATGCCACTGCATTGAAGTAAAATCCACCCCTGTGCCTCTGGGGGAAAGGACACACCAGTCTTTCTCCGGCACCTGTCAAAGGCTTCCCTGGCGCGACCACACCATTGACGAATGGTCTCGCCTTCCTTCGCCTTCAAGGCGAAGATCTCGGAGATGTGTTCACCCATCTCGTCACTTCGTTCTTTCTGCGGCCATCTCTCATCCAAAAGCTTGAAGATGACCTGATCACCGTCCTCCTTCTGATAGTCGGTATCGGCCAAGTGCTCGACAATCTCGAGCGCACGTCCCTGCAGCAACGTCCACACGAAGCTGCCACGAGCTTCCTTCGGAAGCTTGTCCATCACGTTCATCTTATTGATGACCCACTGCTTCCATCGTCGATACTCGCGATGGTCCACCTCATCGCCTCCTGAGAAATACTTCAGTGAGGCTCCGAGCTCCGTCATGGCGCCAATCTACCTAGAAAGGGCCACTGGGAGCCAGGGCTTTCCCTGGCTCCGCTACCAATGTCGGTAGCACCCTCGCAACACGCGGCCCCTGCCGCGGACTTCTTTTCCACCTTCGGCCATGAATGTGCCTGCGGATGTCTGCCCTTAGTGTACATGAGGTGAAGTGCAATGCATCAACATATATATATATATATATTATATAATATATATATATATACACATTACATTCGTAGCTTTATGTATTATTAACATAGTAACATATTGTTGTGGCATATTATAGCACATCATAGCATGCACAGGGGCAAAGCAGGAGAACCTCATCCCCTGAGTAAAGATTGCCATCTGAAAGCGGATGGCTTCACACAAAAAGCATCGACACGACATCAACATCTGCAGGCCCCAGGCACTTTGTATTTCAACAACGTCCATGCATATACTGTATACGAATTTGTAAATATGATTGAATATATAATTATGTTGTAATATCATGTAATATCATTAATTGTGGTATTATATGCTATATCCACCCATCATATTGTCCCTTCTCAATCTCCTTTATGTAATCCCAATATCAATATCCCAATTATATATACGTGTATAATATATATATACTAGTATGTGTGTGTGCGTGTGTGTGTGTGTGTGTGGGTGTGTCTACATGTATTGTCTACAACTTCCTTGTCCAAATCAACCAGTTCCTCGACTCTAACATCCTCTAGCCACATGGCTTCAAAAGATTTCAAAAGCATTGGCCCAGGTGCTTGTAGCACGTCTGTTCACCTTCCATGCTCTCTTGACACACCTGCAGGGGATAGGAAGCAAAGGGCTCAGAAAATATCACAAAATGCAAACATTGGTGTGTAATTGTATTTTAAATATTTTAAACATATTTCTTGAACCCAGCTCTGCCACAAAATCACGCTCTTATCTGCTTTCGGGTTGTACGGAAACCCGTAGCCTTGACTGTCTAGACTTTGGGGGACAAGGTTCAGTTTTCTCAGCTGACAAACGCTTTTCTAGCCAATCAAATAGCTATGAATCAAAACCCTGGTACCTGGATGATACCCTAGGTCATTAGCTGGTTGATGGATGCTTATTCCCCCAGTTTAATTTCGTAGGTTTTGACTCATCTCCAGATCTTGTCAAGCAGGAAATCGGACGTGTCAAGCAAGCAACTTACTTTTCTTCTTGTTCACATTGGAGTTTCTTGAAATGGGGGTACCCCAAAATGCATGGTATATACTGTAATGGAAAAACCTCTAAAAATAGATGATTTGGGGTAGCCCTATTTTAGGAAATCTCTACATTGGTGAATTCAAAGTATTGTAATTCATGCTGCAGAATTAAACATTCTGGTACAATTCAGTGACCAAGGTTTGTCAAGAAAATGCTAATAGATTGCAGTTACCCTCTGGTTATTTAACATAGCCATGGAAAATCACCATTTTTGATAGGTAAACCATCTATCAATGGTTATTTTCCATGGCTATGTTAAATAACCAGATGGTATGGTTTATTGTTGGGTCTACATCAGTTCGATAGCCCCAAACCCCCTCACGAAATTGATCAATGTTCATCACCGATGGTCCACGCAAGGCGTGAGGTCCCCTTCCCAGAATTGGATGGACAATTGAAAAAGGGCTACTGTAGATTCTGAACCAATCCAATATATCCCTAGTTTGGTGATGATATCCTCATGGTTCATCATCATCATAGATCAACCATAGATTATCCATAGATTATCCATAGATCAACCATAGATTATCCATAGATTAACCATTGGATGAACTCCCCAATTTTCCATGGCTGAGAAATCCCGCCCAAAATTGCACGGTGCCGTGCTCCCAGAAATCAGCGCCTGGTGATGAAAGGAGTCATCAGAAGCATCGATCGCAACCGTAACCACCTGGGAGACGTTGGAGTCCGAACAATCTGACCCTTCGCAACGACCGTTGCGATGGACTGTGGACAGGTATTACATATTATACACATATAATTATATACATATTATGCGGTATGTATATGTATATATCACATATATCTAAATATATATATATTATACATATATACTAATATGTATACTATGTATATACATACACTGTGTGTATATGAATCTGTATATACTTAATATGTGTATATATATAATCTTTTATATCCAATTTTTATGGGTTTTGTCTCTAATGATATAGGGCATCCCATTTTTTTACTGCTGAGAACATAATCGAATCTTACCCATTGAGATGGTCATTTGTGGGTATCCTGCCCATCCCAATCGATTTGTTGGACCAAGCGATAAATATGATATGGCTTTGTTTATATACTTGTAAGAATTGATAGAGGATTACATACTTGTATATACATACATATATATATATATATATACATATCATTTTGTTAGGACCCTTAGGAACATTCAACAAAATCAGCGGACAAAATATTGATATTGGTATTGTTCCTGTGACAAGTGAGGGGTCGCAAACCTTCGAGCATACCGTTGTGTGACAAAGTCTTGGCACTTCAGATCCTCGTGCTCCCAACACAGCCGCTTTAGAATGTTTTATATTGCTTGATGGGACCTAGCTGTGTCCAAACTTAGGGGAGTACCCATGTTTATGGTCAGCTTATTTTGCCATGAACTTCATCATTGGATAATTAAGATAAATCATATATATATAACTAACATTATATAACATTTATTGTTGCGTAGTTATCATTATTACCATAAAATCCTCATTAGTTTCTCACCCATGAACTTTTGGGCCAATACCCAGATTGGGATAAGAGTGGACAATCCAAAACCATGCAGCACCCTGAGGGTTGTTGAGGGTTGAGGCCAACTACCAACAAATTGTGCTTGAACGACCCAAAAAGTTGGTATTCATTTTATTTGTCTTGACTTGACTTCTAGTCGTTGAATAATCTCACATTGCTCAAATTTGATTCCATATAAACAATTGATTGGAATTGTCGCCTTATTTTCAGACAAAGCAAGGCCAATGAGGTTCCGAAACCTCCCGCCCTGGGTTTCCTGGCATTGCGCAGGTCGCAATATTCTGAAAGCAAGTAGGCAGCGTAAGCCTTGGCAAAGTCAAGGGAAACATAGGGAAACCACTCAACTCACATTGCAATCCAACTATGAAATGCCCAAAAACATCTCCGAAAAAGGGCCTCCCAAAATCGCCTTCGGCGCCAGTTGTTCGAGGTGAGCTTCGGACGGGCTTTCCACCGATGATGTAGACACCCAAACCCAGAGCAAAGTGGCTGTAGATGTTCCTCAGGCACTGATCGAACACTGCGCGACTCCATTGTGGATGATTGTATAACATAGAGAACACAGTACACAGAACAAATCTATGCCAGATTTCATGAACTGTTTCATGTAAACACATTTCATCAGATGGGTCTGCAGAGTCGCGTCATCGTCATCATCGTCGTCATCATCATCACCACCATCATCGTGATAATGATCGTAATATAACATCTAGTGATATATATTCATAGTAATATTCATAGTAATATTCATAGTAATATTCATAGTAATATTCATAGTAATATTCATAGTAATATTCATAGTAATATTCATAGTAATATTCATAGTAATATTCATAGTAATATCAATAATCATCATTCTAATAGCAATATTCATAGGAATAATTAACCATAGTAATTCATGGCTGGAATGGATTCATACGACTGTTCAAGCTATCAACATCTTCAAAGTTTGACCAGCAGCTGGGATTGAGGTTGCACCCAAGTCTTGCCAGTCAGAGTCATTTGGGTTGACCCAGTTGTAGGGATGGAATCAACGGCTTTCCCATGGGTTCAAGAGTGGGTACCAATAGTCCCACAAATGGACTGTCTGTGCATATATATATATATATGTATATATATATGTATATATATATATATGTATATATATATATCATATATGTGTATATATTCATGCAACATGTAACATTAATACATAATGTAAGTACATTTTTTGTACCTTAGATCAATCATGATGAGACCCATGTTCACTTTGGACAGGCTGAGGCACCCCACCCATTCACCACAATACCATGCTGACTTTGGCACCTCAGGTGACCAGCTGTCTGTGGTGACACGGGATGTGGCCATTTATAGTTGATTTTCCCATTGAAAATGGTGGTTTTATGGTGGTTTAATGGGATTTAATGGGATTTACCCTCTGGTAAACATACACAAAACTATGGTAAATTTGTAAATCACCATCTTTTAATGTAAATCCACTCTATTTCTATGGGCCATTTTCAATAGCAAACTGTTAAATTACCAGAGGGTAAGGAAACTGATGACACCAACATCCAGCAATCAGGTCATGTTCCAATCCCCTACATCCACCATGGTTTCAGGCTTGGGCTTAAAGGCTGAACAGGGGATTAATGATAGTTGCTTAGTAAACCCGTTGTATCCCCATTCTTCCCATTCATATCCCATCCAATCGCATGGTTGTCATTCTTAAAGTGTTGGTTATAGCGACTATTGAACCATAAATAAGTTCCTATTTTCTGAATTCCCATTGTTTGATGCTTAAAACCACAAGTCAACCATGGATCTCAGCAGCTCAGCACATTAAACCACTGAGGCGCTGGTCGGATTTGAAATGGCGATCCATCATGTCTGCGCCTTTAGCCTTGGGAGATCAAGCAACAAAAAGTCCTCGTGGTTTTGGGAAATTTCACAAATGACAATTGTGATATACATATATAAATGTATATACACATATATATATTATAGTAATTTGACAGAAATATTGCTATAAAGACGGGGTATGCTATAAAGCTAATATATGATATATATATATATATATGATATACATATATATATATATGATATATATGTATATATATATATATATGATATATGTGATATATATATATATATGATATATAATTACAATTAAACATATATTATAAACATATATAATTAATGATAATACATGATACCACATATATGATATGCAGTGATTGTAATGATATGCTGATATTAAATGATATACTATCATTGTATATCATTCTCATTATATCAATGATGACTATATTCAATTATTATCTGCTAATGATTTAATAAACAATGAATAATAATAATGATAATAATGATAGACTAGAATACTGATAATCATAGTAACAATAACAACTGTAACATATATGTAGACACTTGTACAAATACATAGTAGCAGTAATAATTTAATAGTAGTACCGTATTCCACAAAACTTAATTGGATCATCCGAACATTGCTCATTCATGGTCGCTTTGGATGCGTGAATGAACCAGAAAGACCTAATGGACCTATGGTGGTCGTGGTTGGTTCTGTGCATTCCCAGAAACCCTCTCTTTGAAAGGGATTCTCACTTCGGGATACATACTGTAACTCCATTCATGCAAACCGCTAACCCAAACCACAACTGAACCAGTGAAGCTGAAATTGGATATTTTTTTTTTCTTCTTCTTCTTCTTCTCACACAAAATATTCAAACTTCAGAAGAGGAGGTATTCCCAAGTTGACATTACGCAGGTTTGTTGATATCCCCACTCTCAGTTGATCATTTCTTTGTGAGGGACCCAGCATTTTCATGCATTTTCTCCACATCTCCCAGCCTTTGTTGGTCCCGATCTTTGAACCACCCTGCCAAACAACCATCACGAAGTTGGAGCAATCATCGTGATCCGCGTGCCAAACCCAAACCTCAGTGAGATTCGGTCGGATGATCCCTGCATATCCTTGCAACGATCGCAGGTCGAAAAAACGCCCCAGTTGGTGACTAAGACTCATCGAAAACCATATCAAATTCATCGATAATTTGCCGAATTTCAGAAAATTCTCCCCCGTGTTTCCTTCCATCCCCACTTGAACCCGTTTGAAAATACTTCTGACTAGCCGCGACTAGCCCCAGTTGCCCCAGTGCCTTCCACAGTGGACCGAGGACCCAAACGTTGTCAATGATCAAACTATCATCATTGAACTCCAGCATATGATCTGCCCCTGGATGTCGACATGTGGGCCATGGTCAGGATATTGTGGTCATAACTATATACATATACATAATATATATATGTATATTATATACACATGTATACAGTATATATATATATATTGCCAGGATATAACTCATAGAAAAAGGTCGAAGAAGGAACATGTAGAAAATCACGACCAGCTACAATACCCTTCCTTCTGGAGATCACTAGCGAGTGTGGTCATCTCATCCAGCTGGGATTCACCCCAAAAAATGGTGGGTCAAAAGCCTGGTATTCGGATGGTTACTGGAGTTTTTTTCCCCAAATATGGTCATAATAGGTTTGACTCATACCCAAATATGAATGCATCCCAGTCTGGTGGAAAAAAAACATAACACCTATCATAAAACCACGAATCATGTAAGGAAGGAGGGTTTTTTTCACTCCATGAAACAGCGGGCCAAAGCAACAAGCGGGGCCCGTGCGTTTGAGTTCGCAGTTGAGGTAAGCGAAGGCCCCGATCCGCGCGACAATGTCCGAGGCCTTGGGGCCCGCCGTCATGCAGTGGCAATTGGTTCCTCTTATACCTTACTACAAACACACACATATCTATCTATCTATCTAATCTAATCTAATCTAATCTAATCTATATATCTAATCTAATCTAATCTAATCTGATCTATTATAATCTAATCTGATCTGATCTAATCTGATCTAATCTAATCTAATCTGATCTGATCTATTCTAATCTAATCTGATCTGATCTAATCTGATCTAATCTAATCTAATCTGATCTGATCTAATCTAATCTAATCTGATCTAATCTAATCTAATCTGATCTAATCTAATCTAATCTAATCTGATCTAATCTAATCTAATCTGATCTGATCTAATCTGATCTAATCTAAACTAAACTAATCTGATCTAATCTACTCTAATGTAATCTAATCTAATCTAATCTAATCTAAACTAATCTAATCTAATCTGATCTGATCTGATCTAATCTGATCTGATCTAATCTGATCTGATCTAATCTGATCTGATCTAATCTAATCTAATCTGATCTAATCTAAACTAAACTAATCTGATCTAATCTACTCTAATCTGATGTAATCTAATCTAATCTGATCTAATCTAAACTAAACTAATCTGATCTAATCTACTCTAATCTGATCTAATCTAATCTAGTCTGATCTAATCTAATCTAATCTGATCTGATCTAATCTGATCTGATCTAATCTAATCTAATCTGATCTGATCTAATCTAATCTGATCTAATCTAATCTAAACTAAACTAATCTGATCTACTCTAATCTGATGTAATCTAATCTAATCTAATCTAATCTGACCTAATCTAAACTAATCTGATCTGATCTAATCTAATCTAATCTGATCTAATCTAATCTAATCTGATCTAATCTAATCTAATCTAATCTGATCTAGTCTAATCTAATCTGATCTGATCTAATCTGATCTAATCTAAACTAAACTAATCTGATCTAATCTACTCTAATCTGATGTAATCTAATCTAATCTAAACTAATCTAATCTAATCTGATCTAATCTAATCTAATCTGATCTAATCTAATCTAATCTGATCTGATCTGATCTGATCTAATCTGATCTAATCTAATCTATTCTAATCTAATCTAATCTACTCTAATCTAATCTAATCTCATCTGATCTAATCTACTCTAATCTGATCTAATCGAATCTAATCGAATCTGATGTAACCTAATCTAATCTAATCTAATCTGATCTGTCTATCTGTCTCTCTGTCTCTCTGCCTCTCTGTCAATCTGTCAATCTGTCTATCTGTCCATCTGTCTAGCTGTCTATCTGTCTCTCTGTCTATCTGTCAATCTGTCAATCTGTCAATGTGTCTATCTGTCTATCTGTCTATTTGTCTATCTGACTATCTATCTAATCTAATCAGTCTATCAGTCTATCAGTCTATCTATCTATCTATATATATATATCTACCTACATATCTATCTAACATATCTATTTATCAAACATATCTATCTAGCTATCTAGCTATCTAGCTATCTAGCTATCTATCTATGTAGCTGTCTAGCTATCTAGCTATCAAGCTATCTATCTATCTATCTATCTATGTATCTATCTATCTATCTATATATCTATTTAACATATATATTTATCAAACATATATATCTATTTATAAATCATGAAACATATCTATCTAGTTATCTAGCTATCTAGCTATCTAGCTGTCTATCTATATCTATATCTATCTATCTATCTATCTATCTGCCTATCTATCTATCTATCTATCTAGCTAACATATATGTTTATCAAACATATTTATCTATCTATGAAACATATCTATATATATATATATATCTATCTATCTATCTATCTATGTAACATATATATTTATCAAACATATTTATCTATCTATGAAACATATCTATATATCTATCTATCTATCTATCTAGCTATCTATCTATCTAGCTATATATCTAGTTATCTATCTATCTATCTATCTATCTAGCTATATATCTATCTATCTATCTAGCCATCTATCTATCTAGCCATCTATCTATCTAGCTATCTATCTATCTAGCTATCTATCTACCTATCTAGCTATCTATCTATCTAGCTATCTATCTAGCTATCTATCTACCTATCTAGTTATCTATCTTTCTAGCTATCTATCTATCGAGCTATCTATCTATCTAGCTATCTATCTATCTAGCTAACATATATATTTATCAAACATATTTATCTATCTATGAAACATATCTATCTATCTATCTATCTATCTATTTATCTATCTATCTATCTATCTACGTATCTATCTATGTAACACTATATTTATCAAACATATTTATCTATCTATGAAACATATCTATCTATCTAGCTAGCTATCTATCTATCTATCTAGCTATCTATCTATCTATCTAGCTATATATCTAGCTATCTATCTATCTAGCTATAAATCTATCTATCTAGCCATCTATCTATCTAGCCATCTATCTATCTAGCTATATATCTATCTATCTAGCCATCTATCTATCTAGCCATCTATCTATCAAGCTATCTATCTATCTATCTAGCTATCTATCTACCTATCTAGCTATCTATCTATCTAGCTATCTATCTATCTAGCTATCTATCTACCTATCTAGTTATCTATCTATCTAGCTATCTATCTATCTATCTATCTAGCTATCTATCTATCTATCTAGCTATCTATCTATCTAGCTATCTATCTATCTATCTAGCTAGCTATCTAGCTATCTATCTATCTAGCTATCTATCTATCTAGCTATCTATCTACCTATCTAGTTATCTATCTATCTAGTTATCTATCTATCTAGCTATCTATCTATCTAGCTATCTATCTAGCTATCTATCTATCTATCTAGCTAGCTATCTATCTAGCTATCTATCTATCTATAGACATATTACTGTATCATCTATATGTACTGGCTAGTTGTAAGTTCGAAGCCCATGACCTGCTCTGAGTCCCTCACTACGCCACTGACCTCGAGCTGCCGGCGGACGAAGAGGTTTGTGGCATCGCCCCACTGCAGGAGAGGTTCCCTGGCGAACGGGAGAACCCGTGGAGATCGATGTCGTTTTCTTTCCGGAAAAACGGACAAAAGAGCATCGTGAGAGGGTGATTCATGTGATCTGATTATTGGTTTGGACTTGGTGATTGCTTTCAACTTTGGAACAGTGATGATTCTCTGATGATTCTTTGACTGTTCTTGCTTGTATTTGCTGGAAAGGTAAGTTGTTGATATGTTTCTGATGATGGAACTGAGTTGGGAAGTTCCGTTTTCTTTGGCAGTAAGTTGCCTTTCAGAGGTGAAATGACCCGGATAATTAGGGGATGAAGAAGTCATAAGTTTCTTTGAAAGACCTGGCGATGTTTGAATTCCATGTTGCGACCAGAACAGGAAACTTTCAACTTTCAAGGGCCATAAGTTTCTCATAGGGTATCCTCCTGCGGTCTGACCTGGGAAAGGGACTCACCTCTACACTATCATCATATTATCATCATCTCGAGTTGGCCAACCTTTGATACTCATTTGAAAAAAAATGATCGATAAGGAGTGGGAACATATTAATTATATTGTAGTGTATGTGTATAATTATACTTATATATATATATCACCAAGGCATCTAGTTCCATGGATGCCATGGTATCATGATGATTCATGGCATGGCATCCTGCATCGACATGTAGCACCCTGAGGCACGCACGCATAGCCATGCGAAACGGGGGTATTAGCATCAAATATGATGCTGGCAATTCCTCAGCAGACTTTCAAAGAGATGGACTACAGTAGTGACTACAGCGGTTGGCCAAAAGCAAGCATGTGGCCTGAAAGGGATGAAACCTTTGGCAATTGATCTCGTGATACCTGGATGCAAGGAGTTTGAACAGCCCTCCTTCTGCGATTTTCTACTTCACCTTGGCGACATCACTTGGGTTGCAGGGTGACTTTGACATTCTCCCAGTCATGTGCCATCTGCCTTTAGCTTGGTGCGTCTCAAACACGGGTGCACCAAGCCCAATGTGTTATTTTAAAACAACAGTTTCTCTAATTTTCTCTAGTCAAAACGGCAAATTGTGGCATAGAAACCCATCTATTCTCAAGCGACTCTGCATAGAGTGACAATTCTGGACATCAAACCCCAATTTTGGTCGATCCACAGCAGTAAATCTTCAGCCATAAACTCCGCACGATGTTACAAGCTGACGTGTGCTGTGCGTTTATGTGTAAATTGATGCATCAAATGGATATGCCTGATATGGCTCCACGTTATGCACAAGCTGAGATTGTTTCTGGTCCTACAAGGTCCATTGGTTTTCCATGTTGGGTCGCAAAATAAAATTGGCTGCAGCCTTCGCTGGGGAACCCGGCTCACATCAGTCAAGCCTGAACGCACCTGCGGCGGAGAACAAGGCCGACAGGAAAGACTTGCAGTATATGTCACAACATTAATAGTGGGTAATACCCATTGGGTATGGTAGAGACCGTAACCAATATCTCATTTCTATTCCCAGCTGACTCCCCAAATAAACTTATCTTTAGCAAATCCAAAGTATCCGGCCATATCTCTTTGCACTCTCTGGATCACATAGCCAGGTTTGCTTGATAGTATATGTAAGTCATTTGAAACCCAGATTATCCCTGATGTTGCTTGCAGGGGTTTCAAAAAATTACGATTATATTTATCAGTAGGGGTCCAACCACATTTTTTTTGCCAAAAAACAAACAAAATATTGTCAGTTTCCCAAATCAAGGGCTGAATTAAGGAGGATTCGACATTCCACGGTTGACTCACAAAGGACACCAAATGAGCTTGGAGCTACAAATCACTCTCAAAATTCAAATTCCGACCCTTCATGGTCCTGGTCCTAGTGGTTTCAAAGATGTCCTCACTGTTCGAACATGGTCATTTTTCTTGGAGTTTGGGAAGTTCGGGCGAGGAAACTTCCTGGCCAGGCACCTTCAAACACGACTGTCCCACCGGAGAAACTAAGGTCGGAAAACCTCACGTTCGAGGCGCGGCACCAAGGCACCACTTTGGTGCCAGGCCCTTTGGGGGCCATAACGATCACAGGGAGACAGCATCAAACAGCAAGAGTGGATGGTATGTATATATATATATATATATACCGTACATATATATATGCATGTATATATATACACAATAATAATTATTTGTTAATAGTTCATTTAAAAAACATCTCTGTGTAGCGGATACTGTTATGAATACGCGGATAGGAGAAAACATATTTTAGACCTGGGAGAGTTTTTTTTTGTCATTTGTTGGATTGAAGCATCCCGCCCCATGCCGCCCATGCCAATATGGGGGTTTCCATAAATGGGGGTAGCCCCAAATGGATGGTGTATAATGGAGAATTCCATCTACAAATGCATGATTTGGGAGTACCCCCATGACTTAGGAAACCTCCATATGTATACGACATGTAAAATCCCCCTATTTCAGGAAACCTCCATATGACTCCATATGTATATATATATATATATATATACGACATGTAAAATCACATTGTGCATCACATTGTGTCCCCGACAAAGAGAGATCATGCGGGTTGATCCATTTCCTTTGATTCAAAGGATGGAAAAACACTTTTCTGGAGAGTTCGAAACTGAATCAACATAAGATATGGTTGTTAAAACAACGCTTGTAGGTTACCTGGTTGTTTTAATTCTTGACAGCTGACATTCGGTAACCCCCACCATATCATGTACAGTAAATTGCTTTAATCAGTGAAATCATGTATTTATGAAAAGAAATATATTGACGTAATCACATCCACATGTGTAAGTATGAACCATTGTAAATCATGTAGGGTATCCACTTTCTATAACATCCAATTCTATCCAATTATAATTTATAATGTACGCACTAGAAATCATAAAATCACCAGTGAAGGGCAAAACCTTCTCCGAATAAAGTAAGAAACGAATCCCTACAAAACTGCTATCTACAAGCAAAATCACCATCAACAATACCCCAAACATATCCACATATAGTATTGAGTTGTCTCATATCTCCAATAAATACCCCCCCATACAGTTCAGTATATTCCCATTAAATCTTCAAAATATACTCTCCCAAAAATCTCCCATTTAGTTCGATGATGCTCCTCTAAACCTACATGTCCTTCCGGGATTTCCCATTGCCAAGCATGTCTGACACCGAAAGGCATCATTGGTTGTATACTAACTATGTACCATTATAATCCATTATATATCCATTGAACAAATATATATATATATATATCACATTATAGATGGTGAAACCGTGTGAAATCCATCAAACAGTTGGGGTTATAACGGAGATTTCGTTGGTTTTTCCCCACGAAGCCCTGGGAAATATTGGGTAGTACCCTGGGCAAAAGGCACCAATGCCCAGCACCACGAAGCGATCCTTTGTGACCTGGCGGAAGGGATTTCATGGAGATTTAATGGAGTTAAACAAGAAAAACATATGAACATTTAGTGGGGATTTTTTCTGGATACATGCTATGCAATCTATGTACCAGGGACAAATAACATCAAATAACAATGGTTGCTTCACCAAGTTCACCAGGCCAACATTTCACTGGCGTCAGTAAATCTGCGCTCACAAAAGTGCCAGCAAAACCTCAGGGTCTCGCAGGGTTTCTGCGCTGTGAAAGTAGTTTCTAGCGAGGTTGCAAATCCTGTTGATGTTGCAGCCCATCTCAAAAAGTTTCCCAGTCGCAGGGATGTAAATGCTGTGAGCCCACCATACTCCAAGATTATCCTGCATGCGAAGCAACATCAACCCAACCAAAATAAATCACGGAACTCGTATCCATTTATCATCATTATCCCATTTAGGTCTACAGCGCTTCCCAACTTTCACCGGCTCCGGACCTCTAAAGATCGAGTCAGGGTATAGATCTCGGCAGGTGGAGACTCCCCAGGGTGTATTTTTGATGTCTGTCAGTCCCAGCTGAGAATCCCAAAGTCCAATGGTTCAAATGAAGACACAAAATATAAGCAACAAATTGAGGTATCAACCATGCGATTATATGGGTAAACGGGTAAACCTAGTATAGTGTGTGCTGTTTTATTAAGACCTTCGAAGTAATAATGGTAAATTCAACTACTGTAACATCCATGTAAATCTTTCAGGTAGTTGGGTAAAAGTGAACGAAAAGTCAGTTTGGGTTGCCGATTGGAAAAAGAAAACATTACTATTTTTCGATATTTTTTTGTATAGACTAGACTAGACTGACCACAGAGGACTAGAATTCCATAGGAAAAAGCATCATCTTCAATATTTTGTGTTATCATATTTTAATGATATGGATCCCTATGGAAGAGCGTTGATAGCAGTCGCTCTCCTCACACAGTCCGACCAAAAAGGTTTGCCTGGATATCTGCATGCAAAAAATGGATTTGTCTGACTGAAAAGTGGATGTGTCTGACCCCCCAAAATGGCCATTTACACGGAAAAATGATGATAGATAAACCACCCGGTTTGGCCGGTTTGGGGTACAACATTTCAGACAAACCAAAATAACAACTTTGTCGTCTTGTTTCACAAGCACCCACAGTACAACTACAATAACGACCTGCAACACCGCATCGTTTGGCCGTGGACAAGCGTCCATTTTGGAGGACACAACACACCAAGTGGGACATGATCTCATTGGGGTGAAGTCATTGGGGTATCCCAAGCACCTGAGACGCTGACCCCCGGAGTCAAAAGCAAAGCAGCCTGCCGGGAACAGACATGTCTAAGCAGTGCCCAGTTCACCTTCTGCCATTCTACCTGGGACTTGTTAGTCTTGAAGTCTTGGAATCAATATTATACATATATCATATATGTATATAATCACATATAATATATATACACATCTATATACATATGAATATAATATATATGTATATATACATACATACATACATACATACATACATACATACATATATATCATCATGTATCACATATATATACATATATATACATATATATATATATACATATCACATATATATATATATCACATATATATATATCACATATATATATATATATATCTCATATATATATATAAAACATATATATATGGATATAATATATATACATATATTTGGATAGAATATATATATATATATCACATATCAGCATTATATATATACACATACACACATATCCATCATCCTATAGTCCACACAAGAATTTGCAATCTCCATGACACCAGTTGAGGTACTGAAGAAACATTATCTACTGGATCAAATGGACGTGCTCATGTCTGCTGAAGCTGCTCTTCTGGGGTCATAGCCGGGGCCGGATATCGCATGGATTAAAACATGTAAGGGTCTACTCTTGGATTTGAGCAGGGCTTCGCCCCAAGAAATACAACACGAGAAATTTCCGAAACCGTGAAAATACAATCGTGAAATCAAACATCGCCTTGAGATACCTTGAGCAAACCCAGGTATTCGGTTTATGCAGATCGCCGATAACATTCGGTATTGTTGACTGGTCACGACAAACATGTGGCTCGTTGGTCCTTAAATGGTACCAGTCAGATACCTAGCTCCTACAAGAATCCCGCCCGTAGGTGATCCCGAGACATCAAATCATGAAACCTCAGACATCATGCTCCAATATTCCTGCTGGAAAATCACCATAGAATTTTCAAATGTTTCGGACTTCCCGTTGGTGGTATTTTCTGGATTTCTGTGCCGTCTTTGTGCCCTATTCTTTGGGCCTCAAAATACGCTATACCCCAGTCCCGCTTCGCATGATTTCCGTCAACTTGCTTGGGCTATACCCCGCTGGACACCCCCACCGCAGAATGGGTGCTCCATTCCATCCACTGGTTCATCATGCCGAACTATGAACATGAACATTTTGAGGGATGTGTGTATACCCCATTTTCTGGCAAAGCCAACTAGTTCAAATAATCTTTGCTTAATATCCCCAATATATACCCACATATACCCACTAGTTTTGGTGAAATCACCACTTATAGAGTGTTGGTTGCACAGTTGCACATCCAAATGTCCTCTGAGAAACTATCCCAATAAAATATCAGATAATATCCCAAACAAAATCACCATTCCTCAACTATTCTTTGAACTATTCTTAACTTATTTCTTCAACGTTGTAACTTACACTATCCCGTGCTATCCTTCCATGATTTCACCATGGATTTCGCCCCGCACTTCCCAACGGCCTTGTAGCGCATGCCCTGGAGGATCGTATCGGTACTCATCTGGGGATCAGCCACAAAGACCTGGCCAGATCCGGATCGTTGGATCGTTCATAAATATTAAACCGAAGTGGAAAGATAGTTCAGCCCCTAGAAATTTCCAGAAACCGTAGTGCCATAGTTTAGTAGGTGAGAAACCAGAGTTTACTAGGGGAAACCACATGAAATTGGGACCATTTGGTGTTGAATATTGGGTTTTCTGATAGGGATCGGGAATATCATGGGATTTGATTGGATTTCACGGGATCCTAAGCATCTGGTTTTTCAACATATTAGCTACGGAAAATGGCCCAATGAAATAGATGATTTATGCGGATTTTCCGACCAAAAAAGGTTATTTTCCATTTTCCATAGCTACCTTGAATTACCAGAGGCTAACTCCGAAGCCAAGCACCTTGGAATACCTTGGAGCCCTTGGAGCCGGGGTTGTGCGAGGTTAGGTTCACGACATTTATGGCTCCAGAACAATACTCACCCTCCCAATAGTAGCGGTGTCTTGGGTATACCCCGATTCTCTGACATTGTGGATCCTGCATTGAGTTTTTCTGGTGAAATAGTCCCCATTTTGTTTTTTTCGTTCAATGATTGGTTTTCAGGGGTATTGATGCAGAATAATTATTATATAATGATATTATATTTATGATATGATATATTAAATTATATATATATGATAATTATCGACAATTAATCCCCAATGTATCAAGGGAAGTATAACCCTGAATTAATATTCAACCAACCATCAGTTGCTAATAGTGCTCAAATCCTCATGAAGTAACTCATCAATCATTTATCACCTGATCGCCATATGGGCCACGGTCAATATTTAGTAGCTTCAAGTCATCAATTTTTAAAGAGTGTATTATCGTTTTCCAATCCCCACCTCAATTTCTAAAAATAAAGATGTCTCGAATACATTCGAATACTAGTTTCCATTACGGTAAATTTTGGCTGTAGCTCATATGTTTGATTGTTAAAAACCACTTAAATCCCACTACACCTTGTTTTTGTAGGTTGGTTAAATCTCATACAAGCACCATTTCTCATGGTTAAATTCCACTTAACTCACTTTGAATCTACAAACAAAAACCATCGAAACCAGTCTCAAGCCCGCACCATGCCTCTCTGAAGCTCAACTTCCAGCCAATCTGGCCTTCGCGATCCTGGAACTGACATACTGGTTGGTTAAGAACTAGGTGCCCAGTCCTTGGATGGTGATCATCCCCAGTATATTAGGGTAGCCCTCCGAACCTTGTAATCATGACACTCCTCAAGTGATGAATCAAGAATCAATGGATGGTATTTGGCGTACAGTGAAGACATCAAGAATCAGCCACATTCGAACAACTACAGCTAAAATTACATCAACTACAGGCCTCAAGTTAACAACAAAAACATGTTTCATAATGTTTTCATAGTATTTGTTAGTGTTTTTTTTAAGGGTGTTTTCATAAGGTTTTCCAGCCAAGTGATAGATAGGACGTCCAAAACCAGCTTTTCGTCCTGGATATAGCCCGGCTCCGGCTGATGCACCACCTTCGGTACGTGGATCATCCATTCGGAGCCCTGGCAGCGCCATAATTTTCATCACCAAAGGCTCTTGAATTCATTCCGTAATTCTACCGTATATATATATATTATATTATATATACAATATATATATATATATTATATTATATTATCTTATCTTTTATAGAATATGACAAATTATATATAGAGTATATTTTATATAATAAATCATATTATATAATCATATATTGATTATGTTACCTCTCCCCCAAACATAAAAATACTATTTGTCACTACTTCAGTCCGATTTCACCTTTGCCAGTGCCTTCACGCCGCAGACCCCCGCCTCCCACACAATGTAGGGCTTCTCCGCGGATCCTCGGACAACGTCGGACAAGCCAAAAAAATGGATGGATGGCTGTGATTTGATGGTGATTTCATGGCTGTGAATTGATGGGATTTCACCAACAATGGGGATTAGACCTGATTTAACCAATCAAACTGGAGGATTCCACAGTAGATTTAAGATGATTTAAGAGAGAAATCAAACCTGGTGATTTTGACGCCCCACATATTGCAGATTTTCCCTCTTTTGGATATTGCTTTGGATCAGGGTTGAGGTCTCAACTCTGGACTGGAGCTGCTGTCTGGAAACCACACAAAAAGGCGTGTATGAACATGTTCTTATCCCCAATTTATGTAATTCTAATGGAACAAATATATGATAAACAATTGGATTTTGAGATACCGATCCTATCACTCCAGCTGATGTTCGATTTGGCGCCATTTTTTTCCACTTTTTGATGCACAAGCTGTAGTACGAGTAGTTTATATATTTGGCAACATATTCATGTTTGTTAGCTCTCCAATTTCGCTGGTAAAAGAATCATCCTTGCTTGTGAAATGCCAATTTTGGATGGTTTACACCAAATCGTTTGTTTCAATGGATTGGTGGAAACATCTACAGGAAATCCCATATTTCATGGGAAAAAAACGATGGTTTCCTGTAGATTTTCCCAACAACCAATCCGTTGATCGTCCGTGGTAAAACTTCGACTCCCGGCGCGCTGTCCGGTCCATGATGGAGACCTTGTTGAGTGTTCCCTGAGCATCTTTGGTCAGCTGAGATCACTATAAATGACCCATATTCCATATATGTTATATAGATAGATAGAGATAGAGAAATATATGTGTATTATATATATATATGTGATATATGTGATATATGTGATATATGGATATGTCATGTGATATATGTATATATATATATAATTATATGTATATACATACATACATATCATATATGCATATACATACATAAGCACACATGCACTTGGAATTAATGGAATTATATTGTTTCAGAACTTGTCTTACCTTACCTGCCTATACACTATAAAGCACTCCCACTCATACATTTGGGCCGTGTATGCGTGTGAGACGCGGATGCATTTGCTGATATTTGCTGTACATCACCACGGCCAATGTTGGAAACTTGTATAACAACTGGATACAACTGGTATGCGATTGATAACCATTGTACGCAAATATAATACTATTAATTATGAATACCTAATGACATGATAGAACCTGTCCACTGTGCAACTCATGCGGTATCTCTGACATGTGCATGAGAATCAATTAGCATCATTGTCCCAGGCAAGATCAAGATGGATGATTTAAAAAAAACTTTGACTGTATGCGGAACTACATCAGTGACATATCAACATACCATGATATCATGATATAGTAGTTAGTTCTACATATATTTCTACATATATAAACGCGTGCGGTGTCTCGGTTGTACGTTTTACGATCCCGTACACCTTCTCTTAGCAATTCACGATGCTCGCAATTCATGACTGTTTGGGTTCCAACCCGTCTTACCTGGTGAGCTTCGCCGAAGACTGCTGCAACAGTGTTCCAGAGTCATCATGGAACTTAACCTCAATCCATGCCTGATGATCCGCCTCTCAAACTTTCACAGTTCTTTTGATATGTTGACAATTTTCAACAGATCTTTCTTGGAAATATTGAAATATACCTTGTCATCCATGACTCCAGGAAGTGTCACATCTCCACAGATTTCTGTCCCAAACCTCCTGGCCTTGTTACACTTGTAGCCCATCTCCACATCTATGCCTTCGACCTGCAGATCTTAAACAGCACACATGGTCACGCACATTTTCTACTGGCAAGACCATGTTTAATCACCTATATATAAAGAAAAACACAAATCCGCATGAATATGGGGATACGCAGCTATATTGCATCAGTGAACAACTGGGCCTTCAAGGAATAGACAGTGACATCAATAAATAATAGGGATTAACACCAAAATGCGGAAGCGTAAGGTGCACTGATTCAGGGCTGTCAGCGTGATTTTTTACCGCGCTGAAACTGTGTTTAGTAGGTGCCCTTCATTTTTTCAGGTTTCCATATTCAGCATGGTCTGAGACCCATTTCTGATGTGTTTCCTTTCATAGTTGTTTGTTTTCCATGTCAAAATATATAGTTAAAAACAACCAGCACATCAACCATTTCCATGTCTTTAGTGTGTGTGCTTTTTTTGAATCCCTGTATGGACGTTGCCATATTCTTTAAAGCCACATCACCAAACCCTCCAGCGCTTTTTGGCCAAGTTGTACCTGCATGCTTAAGATTCCCATACATAGATAATACATAGACTGTCTAGGAAAAAACATAGACAGGCATCAACCAAACAAAGCCATCAAAGATAGATTGAACCAAACCGATACATCACACACACACACACACACGCTTTCAGTCTATCCCAGGAAGTTCTGCACTACAAACATAATCCCTGGAATCAGATTGGAGGGGCCCATAACGAATGTCAAGAAGCGCCCATGAAGATGTAGTTCCATCCTTGCCAACATTCCAGTCCTCACATGGCCCCTGGGAGGTTGAGAAATCAAGCAGCTCATATTATGGTATCATCTTACACCTCTTAGCCCTACATATTCCATCTAAGTACGTGTGTTGTTGTATATAGTATACATGTCTGTATAAATGTATAGACGCATGTGTATGCATGTACAGAAGGGACTACAGTATGTATATATATATAACATTATATAACAATATATAACATGTTTGAGCTGCATGGGGATTCCTAAAGTGATGTAGAACGCAATGTTGCGGTCATTTGCAATGCTTCATGTTGTCTGAGTTGAGGGATCTCCACTCTCATTGACCCAAATCCATATTGCAATAACACGAAACCAATGGCATTCTCGCCAACTTTCTTGATCAAAACCCCCATGGTAAATCACAACATTTCCTAGTCAAATCAATCATAAAAGGGTAGATGGGTCAAAGCTCAAGTTATATACCTTGGTGAAGACCATCAAAATGGGGGGGGACACTATTTTTGAACAAAGCGCTTTATAAATGGCTTATAACTACGGTTACTATGAGGGACACTACCCAATTCAGATCCGTGAGATGATCCCCCTCCCATTCCGCGTCCTCCGGGGGGCATGGTCATCTGCCGCGCGAACCACTGCTGCTGCGTGCCCATGACCAAGCTCTTGCCGATCTGGGCGTTGAACAAGGCCGTTGAAGAACCCAAACATGTGATTTTTACGGTGGTTTAGCCAAGGATAGAATGGGTTATATATAAGTTATATAAGGGGTTTACGATGGGGATATATAACCAAATAAATTTGTCAATTGTGATTTAACCAAGAACAACTACCATCAAAAATGGGGATTTGACGAACAAACATGTTGTGATTAAACATGTTGTGATTTTAGCATCAAAGATGCAGATTCAACGAATACACATATATAGGCATTCACCAACTCAATTTCAGATAAAAAAAAAAACAAATTATAATGGGAGATACTTGAATATAAACAACAAAGATATGTATGTGGGGATTCAACCACAAATGTTGATATTTTGATAACCAGCAACAAAAATGGTGGAGGTACAACCAGCAATCATGAAAATGGAATATGTGGGATTTATCATGAATCTGTCCCGAAATGGAGGTATACCTGTATACCCATTTCTGGATATTTCTGGTTATTTTACATGGGAACATGATCATGAACCTTGGATTTGGGCACCAGAAATGGAAGGGCCTAAGGTATAGTAATTCGCAAAGAATAGCATAAAAGGGTTATCATCAATACCATGATGCGTGGGATTTGTCCCAAATTGGGGAATCTCGGGCTGTGACATTTTGTGAAGTGGATAGATTCTTCATGATTCTTCTATATTTGTCTATAAATCTCTGATAAAGATTGATAAGCCATGGAATTTTGTGGGTCACTCTGCTAACAAATCCATAATGCCCCCATATGCCCCCACCGAAATGGGCGCCTTCACATCGCTGATGAAGCCTCCAGAGGAGTAGCCGACCTCGTTTTTTGTTTTTTTGGTGGTGAGAAGTCACCTGCAATGGGGGCCCAAGATGGCTAAGTTGGTTCAAAACTACAACAACTAGGGTTTATGGGAGATACATCTAACATCATCAAGCCATAGTCAGATGGGGGTTAAACATGGTTAAACGAACTTATAACTAGAGGCCCACTTTGTCATTGAACCCCCCAACTCATGTTTAAACCCAGGCTCGATTGATATCGCTGACACACAAGACTCACTAGAGACTTTCGGCGCCCAAGACCAGACCCCAAACCAGTACAAACCAGCAAAAAACAGGAAACATAAGGAAAACACAGGAACAAAAACAGAACCACCGGGATGCCTCCGATTTGTTATCCAGTACCTCTGCAGTTGCTAAGTAGACACGGACTATCTTGGTAGTCACAACCGGCTTGATCAAGGGAACATGTACAAGAAGTTATATATATGTTTTTGTCCATCAAATATATGGCTATGGGTCCAAACTCTGGTACCTGGTGAAGCCTGAAATAGTTTGTAAATGGGTGTTCTTCCCTGCAAAAATATGGTATTTCACAAGCTATCCGTAGCCATATCGAGTTTTCCTCGGTTTGTGACTTTTCCCATCCCATTCCGGGAGGGTTTCGAGCCAATCTCTGGGTGCCAAGGCATCATGCGACAACCAGAGTTCGCCCCCAATCACGGAACGCCGTAAGGGACTGGCCTGGCTTCTGCAGGATCCCGCATCATATACAGTATGTAAAGTATATATATAATATACATATATATATACAGTATATATATACAGTATATATATAATATATTATATATATGGACTATCCCTATGTACCCAAAAAGAAACCCAAGTGCATGTATGCCTATGTGTCTGCATGTATATATAAATATAAAATACATACACACAGATGAGCATGTGCTATATATATATAAATATTCTTACACATGAATATACATGGTATTTATGTTTTTTTTTACATGTCCTATGTATGCACCATGGATGGCGGCTCCGTATTAATTTTCCCAGTCGTCGGGGATGCCTGTGAGACAGCCCACATCGTGCCTGGGGCCGGTGGACTTTTGTAAACCATGGGGTTCTGTAAACCGTGGGTACTCCCCAATTGTTGGGGGTTATCTAGGAGAATCTATGATAATCTTTGATAATCTATGATAATCTATGATACACTATGATAATCTAGGATAATCTATGATATTCTATGATGATCTATGACAATCTATGATACTCTATGATAATCTTTGATAATCTATGATAATCTATGATCATCCATGATAATCTATGATAATCTATGATAATCTATGATAACCTATGATAATCTATGATTATCTATGATAATCTAGGATAATCTATGATAATCTATGATAATCTATGATAATCTATTGTAATATTTGATATTCTATGATAATCTATGACAATCTAGGATAATCTATGATAATCTAGGATAGTCTATGATACAGTAATCTATGATAATCTATGATAATCTATGACAATCTATGATAATCTATGATAATCTATGATAATCTATGATAATCTATGATAATCTATGATAATCTAGGATAATCTATGATAATCTATGATCATCCATGATAATCTATGATAATCTATGATAATCTATGATAACCTATGATAATCTATGATAATCTAGGATAATCTATGATGACCTATGATAATCTATGATAATCTATGATAATATATGATAATATATGATAATCTATGATAATGTAGGATAGTCTATGATACAGTAATCTATGATAATCTATGATAATCTATGACCATCTATGATAATCTATGATAATCTATGATAATC
>CAMXCT020001528.1:0-126801 GCA_947184155.2 Cladocopium goreaui
GCAACTCGCCCTCCAAGTCCGACTTTCACAAGGCCTGGACCACATAGAACAGGAATCCGGGAGTCAAGGACTGATGATATGTATATATATATATATGCATATCACTGTTTATCACTGTTTGCATTCAAAGATGTGCTGTCACATGTTGGTTGATGAGAATCGAACGGTTTGGTCCCATTGGCCAACCAGGGAATGTCCAGCGATGAGTTGGGTTGGGCCCTCAGTGCTCATGCGACGGAGTCTTCTCTAACTTGCGGTCCGCAAGTTGAAGAAACCACATCAGAAAGTCAGAAAAATCACTTCATCATTTTTTTTGTCTTTTTTCTTTGGACAACATGGACATGTGGATCTTGGCCATTCTCGATGCAGCTGGGATCTGGGGAACCGAAACCCGATCCCAACTTTGACCACGTGACCGAAACGCGATGATTAAAGGAGGAAGGAAATGAAACTTAGCACATTGACATATCAACACATATCAATACATATCAATACATATCAATACATGTCATGTTTGAGTCGCAGTGTCCTATCAGATGGATTGAGATGGATGATATTGGAGGATGTCATGTTTGATTCAAAGATACTCAGCCTCGATGTCATGTCGCTTGAGTCAGGGAACTGATGAATATTTGTTCTACTGAACGAGCAGCGACGTCAACTCAAAACATGGCATGAAGATGTCGCAAGCCCAGCGCTGTTTCGCGTGCCGCTGATGTTATGAGCTGGAGATTCTTGGCAAAAGGGGCTGGGGCTGGTGCATGCGACGAAGCCCGATGAACTCAATGGGTAACAAAAATAAAGCCCCACACCAGGATGTTTAGTCACAGTAACACCAAATGGAACTAGACAGATATTAAAACATACCAAATTAACGTATCCATGCATATCCCATGGATTAGTGAGTTTAACAGACCAGCAACGGGACTCCTTGGACCCTGTCCAAAAAGGTTGAAGCAGAGGAGCAAACTCCAAGGAACTGCAGGAGTTATGGACTTCCGACTTGAAATGGGGCCATCTGAAAATTTAGATGAAAATCCTAAAATTTGATGGTTTATCAATGGGTATCACGTGATACTTGGTGGTGATTGAGATATTGAACATAAACCTGATTCACACATCCTGGGCCTTAGGTCATGCCTTTTGGCTGACACTGGCAGCAGGCCGGGTGTGGGGCCAAGTTTCTCGTGCCCAGGGAGCTGTTGAAGTTGAATCAGAGAAACTCCAATGATATTCAACGGGAATCCAAGCAAACGTGGTTCCTAAAACGGGGGACCCCAAAATCATCCGAAGGTCATGTTGAATGGGAAACCAATGGTTTTAGGGTACCCAGAAACTCCCAGACTTTGAAATGGCTGAGTGGAGGTTGAACGAGATTGAGGCTTTATATATGGCTTTCCTGATTTTTCCTGATTCCTGCTTCCGTTTCAGGGATGGTTCGAACGGAGCCTTGTTATCGGATGTTGATCGGCTTTCCAAGTTCCCCGGTGTCTAGTCTATCCAGGATGGAATCTATCCCCTGCTTACAAAACAAACCTCTCACATAGCAGTAATCATTCAAGTACAGGCTACTTGGAAGGAGAACGGCACGTTCATCCCCATGTTTTGGTGCCTTTTTGGGACCGGGCTTGATATATATATATATATATTGGTAGTATCCTTGATGTTCCTTAGAGGTACAGTAGGCTGACAGACCCTCTCACCTCATATAACCACAATGTTTCTTGGTTGACATTCCTATGGTGATTTTATATCATATCCAATCGCTACCCTGTGGCGGCGCGTCCTGCCGGATTCTGCGCCAACTCTCCAGAAGAAACCAAAACCAATGTGTTGCCGGTAGCTGTCCGCAATGAAGGCATTTTGGTCACTCATATCATTCATATCCTTTTTTGCTGATTATACCAGTATGTTTCCAAGTTCAATCATCATTGGTGTGTTGAATCGCTTTAATGGTTTTATCGGTTTGTTATTGGTTTTGTTTAATCACCATTGAATCCCTACTGAGCACCATCAATCGCCATTCATCACCACTTCTTGGGAAAATTAAGCCAATTATTCTGGGTCAACGGTGCGGCCCTGTTTAATCACCAGGTGCTGTGTTGACGTGCGCAGACACAGCATGCCAATCATGCCACTTGGCGTAGCATCCCAAACTGGGCTACCTTTTCAGATGCACTTTTTTTGGAGTTTCATTTGAACCTAAAGAGTATCAATACGAAATTGTATTTGGATTTGGTGATATTTAAGGATCGTCATTCTTTTTTTTGAACTTCCAACTTCACTGGCACGGTTTTTGATGAACCAACCACTCATGGTTCATATCAACCACAAATCGACTTTGCTTATTTACATCAACGAAATATCATATATGTATGTTTGTCTTCGAAAGATCTATAAAGAACATATTTGCTACATCTTTTATATATACATAGAAACCTATAGAATCATATAGAATCATATAGAAACATATAGAAACATATAGAAACATATACAAACATATAGAAACCTATAGAAACATATAGAAACGTATCAAAACATATAGAAACATATAGAAAAGTATAAAAACACAGAAACATATAAACATATAGAAACCTATAGAATCATATAGAGTCATATAGAAACATATAGAAACATATACAAACATATAGAAACATATAGAAATATATAGAAACATATACATCTTGATGTGTATCAGCACAGTGAAAACACGGGCAAGTGTGTGTCGAAACGCCAAGACGTGGGTGATGATCTGCCGGAGCTGCGCGTGTCGTTGCTACAGAGCTCGGTGAAGACCACCAGGAGATAGGTGTTTGACATGTTTCCATGGTAAAAACGCTCGGTTTAACCGTAAAAAACCAACAAAAATGGTGATATAATAGGTCTTTTCCATTGTTTTTTAATGGGTATAATGGGTATAGAATGTTTGGATTAAGGGTTGATGAACCACCAACCATCAATCATCAGAGTTTATTCACCATTGTTTTTATGACTACATGGGAATATGATGGGATTTAATCCGAGAATGTTTGGATTTATTCAGGGAGCAAATTTATTCGTCGAACGTGTGCACATACATACTTACGTACGTACGTACGTACGTGCGTGCGTACATACGTGCGTGCATACGTACATACATACATACATGCATACATACATACATACATACATATATACATACATAGATACCTATTTGCATTTATTTGTCTTGGCATTTGTACGTACATACATACATACATGCATACATACATACATACATAGATACCTATTTGCATTTATTTGTCTTGGCATTTGTTTTTAAATCTATATTTCTGCTTCAAATTTATACATACACACTGCTCTATATGTGTATATATATATATATGCCAACATAAATGTACGAAAATATGATTAAAATATATCTATAACCAGCCGTAACATATGGGAAGGGTCTGGTACATGAAGAGTATCACCAAAAATGTGGATGTGCCATGGATTTATGTTGATGTATGCGGGATTATCCCGAAAAAATGTTTTCTCAGAACTTCTCCTCTCCCATTGTACATACTAGAAAATGAAATAGGCTTTACTAGTTACTAGCAAAACGGAGACTGAATATATGGATATCATTGAATATCATAGGATTTAGAACAAACAAGATGATCATGGGTTATCTGAAACATTTGGTAAATCTTAATTGCCATGGATGGCCAAGGGCAATGTTCGGAAAAAACTTGTCAGACCCAAATGGGTCAACTCAGGGGCAATGAATGAAGGATGGGGAGGTGAAATTTTTGGTTGTGTGATATACTTGATTGTTAAGCATAGAAGACCGTTCCTTGTATGTTCGGAAAAAAATAGGATCAAAGGAGGAAGTGCAACCAGCAAAGATGAGTGGTTAGATGGCGTCAAGCAACTGAAAATGGAAACCAATTGACATTGACATTGCACTTTACGCATGTTTAAGCAACATACATGTCGTAGCAACCAAGGCCAAGTACATTCGAGTGGTGATTGTAGCAACGGAGGATCACGTTTTTTTCTGTCCAAAAATAGGGATTTCCCATTGCCACTTTGCCATGATGGATCAACAGATGTGTATTTTGGATGGGTTCAAAAAGTTTTAAAAAAATGTGCGGGTGTTTGATGGCCTTTGGGCCCAATATTCTGTTTACAGTCCTGAAGATCGCAGGGGGCTGGAAACCAAGAAATGTTCCGTGTTCGACCTAAAAATGACCATTGGATCATCTTCATGGTTTATCACCCTGCGTCTGCTGTATCAGAATGGCTCTCTTCAACTGCATTTTGTGGTTGGTGAATGGAGTTTCAGATGTTTCAGATTCAATTTCCCGATTTCCCGATTTCTCATCTCAACGGTGCCGTTTGCACCACTGGGATCCACTTTTTTTAACACAGGAGCTCTGTGCTCACCGATGCCGCTGCGGAAGGCCAGGGGTGCACGGCAACTGACGGCAACTGAGAGCAACTGACAGCAACCATCACAACTCTTGGAGAACAATACCCAGCCATCAGAATGGTACTGTATACACCTTCACAAACTGCCAGTTGCAGTGGAACTAGCGCTTTATACGAGGTCCCATACGTTCCAAATATGTGTGGAACTGGTTCTCGGCCACCCATCAGCTGTTTGAGTCAAAGCGGTGAGTTGACCCTGTACCCATTCGCAGGGAAATACCGGGGAGCCGTCTACTGCGGTGCATGCTGCCTACTCTTGGCCGGTGGATTACGCTTCGTGGTCACTGAGAAAGGTGCCATGGGAACGGCCATTTCCGCAGCAACTCGATATGGGGATGGCCAGCGGTGGTACAACGTAATCAAGAATATCGAGAATGGTAATGGAATCGGGGATGTCGAAGAGAATGGTCAGGTGACTACAAACTTAAAGGACAAAAAATCCGGATGCCATCTCTAATCCGTGCGGCGAGAACCCAGTCCCAGTCATGTTCTTCCTACTGAAGCAGGCCTTGAGTAAGTTGCTTTTAACGAGGCACTTGAAAAACCTCGCCCAGCTCTTTTCTCAGTTCCTCTCAACACCATTCCTCGAGATTGCCAGTTCATTCTGTATTTTAATGGGTTCTTCAGATAGAAAAAACATGCAAAAATTACCACAGACCAACCAGGGGTTTGTCTCACCTCAAGACCAAAACACGCGATCGAAATGTCTCACAGCAGGGGCAGCCAGCTTGCCGGAGCTCTCTTTGATCCTGACCTTTGTTTTTTGGATGCTCCTCAGATGCAGACGAAGTCTCTCAGCCATATTTGCAGCCAAGAAGTTTACATCACATGGGTACATAATGGGGATATTACTGATATAATCCCATCCCTCGTTCGTATTCATCACCAAAAACTATGGTTTATGATACCACATCTATTTGAGACGAATGGGGGGTGTAACGTATATGACTGCCGGATGGGATTATAATATATTACTGGTTGGTGGTTTGGAACATGTTTTATTTTTCCATATATTGGGAATAATGATCCCAACTGACTAATATTTTTCAGAGGGGTTGAAACCACCAACCAGATTATAATGCAATTATTCCACCATCAAATGCAGAACAGTAGGGTGAGATCACCCAGAATAGCCACCGTGTCATCTTGGTACATGGTTCTTCCCCAGCTGATGAGGTTGAAAGAGCATCCTTACTTTCACATAGTAGTAATCCCTATTGAATCCCATTACAATTCCATGAATATGTCATCAAAATCCCTATTAACCTTGTAATAGTGTTTGTGCCGGAAAAAATCCACCAGTTCAGGGCCTGTTTCGGAATTCTCTATCTCTCTCTCTATCTCTCTCTCCCTGGACCCGAATTTGACCAACCGGCACTGGAGGTCTTGGTTCCAGTACTTTTCTGGAGATCCCTTCGATGCCTTCGCTGCTCGATGTAGCCGTGGGCAAAGTGAGAGTCCCCAACTGGGGCATGCCCTGAAAATGTGGAGACAATGAGGATATACTGGGAGATATTGGGGATATGATGCGGATAAAATTGGATATTCATTCGGCAATATGATGTGATTTGATTGAAATCATGGATTTAGCCTTAATTTAATTCCAAATAATAGGGAAAAAAGATGCTGTATTCAAAAAACAATGGCATCTTGGACGTAGCCTATTTTCTGACAAAGAATCCTGGAAAAATCGCTGATAAAAATTAGTGGAAGCTTCGTAGTAAAAAGATGTCCCAGCAACACTTGGGATTTCGGAACCCAGATTTGCTGGGTGATCTTCCAGCAAGCCGTGTTTGATTAGAGGCTATATCCCACTATATCCCACCAAAAAGCTGGGTTTACAACCATTTTTGGAGGGAAAAAAACATACACATATGATGTCACATGTGTATATATATATATATATCATATGTAGTAATATATCATATGTAGTTGTTAAAGCGCCCAAAGGCCATCACCTCCACGCGCAAGGATCATAGATCATCCAGAAACTACTAAAACTTGATCCCCATTTGGATTGATGGATGGTTGTTTCATGTGCGTTTCATTGAAACATGTTGGAACACCACCAGCCATGTGTAATATCTCTGTGTTTCACTAGGTCTGCAAGGTAGGAACCAGTCGCTGCCATGTCATTAGATACTCTTTTGCCCATGGTGTTTTGGACCGAAATACGATCTGTAATGATTGGATGATTAGTGCGTAACCTTGCTTGATACATACGAGTTGCATGTTTTGCGAAATGACATGGGCGCATCATACAAGATATATCAGGAAATTGGTGAAGATCTTGCCAGATGATGTGTACATCGCCTCAGGTAGAGAGCAACACCCGGTGTCCCTGGCCGCAACCATTGGCCGGCCATTGCCCCAGTGGCTCCAGTGACTTGGCGAAGATCATGGGGTCACCATGGCTTTATAATGTTTCATATCTATATATATACATGTAATGGGATGGGATGGGATGGGATGTAATGGGATGGAATGGGATGGGATGTAATGTAATGTAATGGGATGGAATGGGATGTAATGTAATGTTATGGGATGGGCTGGGATGTAATGGGGGATGGAATGGGATGGGATGTAATGTAATGTGATGTAATGTAAGGGGATGGAATGTAATGTAATGTAATGGGATGGAATGTAATGTAATGTAATGGGATGGGATGGAATGGGATGTAATGTAATGTTATGGGATGGGCTGGGATGTAATGGGGGATGGAATGGGATGGGATGTAATGTAATGTGATGTAATGTAAGGAGATGGGATGTAATGTAATGGGATGGAATGTAATGTCATGTAATGGGATGGGATGGAATGGGATGTAATGTAATGTTATGGGATGGGCTGGGATGTAATGGGGGATGGAATGGGATGGGATGTAATGTAATGTGATGTAATGTAAGGGGATGGGATGGGATGTAATGTAATGTGATGGGATGGGATGGGACGGGATGTATGTATGTATGTATGTATGTATGTATGTATGTACCAGTAGTAGCTGGCGGAAGTTTCAAAAATAGGAAACCTATAGGAGAGGTCGGTTGTTGTGAATCACAGATGGCAGAGCGAATCCACTGACAGACCGACAGGTGGTTGGAGTTGTGTTTTTTGGAGTGGCTGCAATGGTTGCAGTGGTCACCTCACCACAACTGCTGGATGTAGTGGGGTGTAGTGCAGCGGTAGCTGTAGTTGTAGTGTAGTGGAGTTGTAGTTGTAGTGTGGTGTAGTGGAGTTGTAGTTGTAATGTAGTGTAATTAGTTGCAGCTTGCAGTTGTAATTGTGGTGTGGTGTAAATGTAGTGTAGCGTACTGTAGTGTAGTGTTGTGTACTGTAGTGCTGTGTATTGTAGTATTGTATAGTGTAGTCTAGTGTAGTGTAGTGTAAAGTAGTGCAGTTGTAGTTGTAGTGTAGTATAATTAGCGTAGTGTAGCGTAGTGTCATGTAGTGGTAGCTGTAGTTGCAGTTGTAATTGCAGCTGTACTTGTAGTGTAATGTATTGTAATGCAATGCAATGTAGTATAATTCGTGTAATCTAGTGTAGCTGTACATGTATTTGCATTTGTATTTGTAGTGTGCTGCAGTGTAATTAGCGTATTGTAGCGTAATGTAGTGTAGTTGCAATTGTAGTTGTGGTGGTGGTAGTAGTAGTAGCTAGTACTGGTACTGGTACTAGTACTAGTACTAGTAGTAGTAGTAGTAGTAGTAGTAGCAGCAGGAGTAGTAGTAGTAGTAGTAGAATTGGTGTAGTGTAGTGTAATTAGATGTAGTGTAGTGTAGTGTCGTGTAGTTAGTGCAGTGAATGTAGCGTAGTTTATTTGCATTTGTAGTTGTAGTCAGAGTATTGTAGTGGTAGTTGTAGTTGTAGCTGTCGATCTATCTATCTATCTATCTATCTGTCTATCTGCAAGCTTGAAAACGAAGCAATTCTGCAAGGCTTCCTCCATGTTCGAAGGTGTGACAACATCAAAAACGCAGCAATTCTGCGCAACTTCCTCAAGTTTCGAACTTGACAACGTCAAAATCGAAACAATTCTGTGGGACTTCCTCAATTTTTGAGCAATTCTGCGAGACTTCCTTCAAAAATGCAAAGTTTGACTGCAAAGCTGCTGGCCTCGTACCAATGCGTTTTGCGATTTTTCCACTCCATCTGTCTAAAGTACTGCGCCTGCCACGCAAAAATGCGGCCAGGTTGTACGAAGTGCTGCACCTGTCACGCAAAATCATCTTAGCAAACTTGAAGATCCGATGCTGGAAAATGCAACCCCTCTCATGAAATCAGCGCCCTGAACTCCTAACATCTCTGACGAACATGTCTCTTGTATTGCGCTTGCCACACGAGATGCATCTTTGCACTTCCTCTTCAAATGTCCCACGCCTGCCATCGTTGTTGGAAATGCCACAAAACCCGCACGTTTTGCCCACTTTTGGCAGGGTGCAGAATCCCTTGCGCCTGCCACACAAAACCACATCCCGAGAATGGTGTGCTTTGTACAATTTGACTTCGAAATGTGCTTCGCGCCACAACGGTGTGCACTTTTTCGACATCTCAACTTCCAAAAGTGGTCCGAACATGAGGTGCTTTGTACATTTTGACTTCGAAATGTGCTTCGCGCCACAACAATGTACACTTTTTGAACATCTCAACTATATACATGTCCGCGGAACCGGACGTTTGCCCGGAGCCCACGCCTGTCGCACAAAATGGTTATTTTTTCAACGGGCCCCGACGAAGTCTGCGAAGGGTTGTTGCCGCCGCGAGTTACTGAGAAACCACAAACGTGGCATTTTGCAGAGTGATTCCATTGTTTTACCCGTTTACATCTTGGTTTTTAGGGGGTGGCAGATTTAGACCTTTTCTGCCTATTGTTTTAGAATTATTCTACCCTTTACATATTTTTTTGGTAGTGGCAGATTTAGACCCCTTGTGTATGTCGTTTTGGAGAGCAAACCCATTATTATTGACCTTTTACGTACGGCTTGAGGAGGGTGGAAGATTTATACCCTGTGTGTGTGTACAGATCAAATCCGTTGTTGTATCTTTCTACATATTGCTTCAGGGGTGTGGCAAAATTTTACATGTTGTTATGTTATTTGCACCGAAGCTGAAGAGAGATGTGAAAATGGTGGTAAAAGGTTGGGCGAACCTTAGGTTCGGCCGGTGTGTATCAGACCTCTAGGTACATGCTTGGTTTGTGTCAAGAGTCAGGTTTCTTGTTAGGTAACTGGGGTATAGATTTGTGGTTTGTTACGTGGATATGTTGAGGATTGAAGTGGAACAACCTCCGGTTTGATGATCCATCCATGGGTAGTACTTGCGTGATAAAACCTCTCCATATATTTTGGGATATAGCAATGAATCCCATCCACTTATATTAGACACCCCCAAAACATGGCCAAATATGTGGTTTCATTCCCCATTAAACCATGGTTTATGGGTGGTGTTTAATATGGGTAGGAATTACAATCCATAAATCCCATGGATGGGTGAGTACCAAGGATTTGAGCAAGGTGTTTGTGTCGCGGCAGACCGGTCCTTGGGTTGCAGAGATAGAACCCCCCAATTTCTGGCATGTTTTGTGAAGGAAATGAAGTTTGAAAGGTGTTCAAACCAGTGGATGTTGAGGGTATTCTATTTTTGGGCAAACCCACAAGGTTTGATCTGTACCGTCCTAGACAGTTTTGAAAGGGTAAAGCTTAGTGATTGGAAGGCGAATGGGTTGTTTCTTAGCAATGAATGAAGAGAGATAATATTTATCGAAAGAGTAACGTGTTAGCGGTGTATCGTAAGTGCAGCCATGATGCCATTTAGCATGATTAAGAGCACTTCAAGGGCAATTTAGAGATTGGAATGTGGCCTGTAGTTTACCCTGTAGTTTGCAAGTATAGAGACAAGTGCTTCTCTGTTTGTTTTTGTTGGCCGCAGAAAAATTGGATTTTGTGGTGTTTCTCCTGGCACCCACTTGCACTTGGTGGTTTGATGAGAAAAGGATTTTTTTTAAGCAACAACAGTGGTTTCTTAGTTAGTCAGTTTACATAGATATAGCTCTTGCAAACCGTACAAATTTTATGTATGTGATAGCTATATAAGTTTTATAAGCATATATAAACATATCTTATGGTATTTTCTGTATAAATTGGAAAGTCTCGGGCCTATCAGCGTTTCTGAGGTGGAGCCCGGACTGGTCTTTGTCAGCACCATGGCACTATGGTCAACTAAAACTCCCAGTTGGACCAATGTAATTCTGATCAAAACTCCCAGTTGGTTTAGGCAAAAATCAAAGAGCGGATCACTTTGAAAATCAGATAGACAGGACAGCCAGGATTAATGAATCCAGGGTATGATGGGAAAGTCTTGGGACAGAAAGAAATGTGGATTTCGTCAGCAAAAATGCGTGCATAACCACCACAAATTCGTAGATGCTGATACAGCCCATTACAGCCCTATGACTCCGAGGAGTAAGTGATCCATGTTTCGCACAGGGAAATGGTGTGGTTTCCTGCCAGGCCACCTTGCTCCAGTCTCGGATGCCTCACAATGATTGATTCTATTTGATTCTCCCTCAATTAAGCTGTTTCGGTTGTCCATATGTCTATTCTGGCTTGATTGGTCAAAATGTGTGGCTTGGAAATTGGTCAAATCACCAGTATTCTGTCAAATCGACCCTCGCACAGTCCAGGTTGACATATTAAAAGCTTTAATGCCTGTTTGGGGTAGAGATGGACCATTGCTGGTTATACCTGCATGTTTCCTGGTGAAAATGGCTCAAATCACTACATGTTTATGTACTTTTAATGGCCAGAATCTACCGTGCACCCAGCGATTTTGGGTCACCACCTGAGGTGCATTGCGCGCAAAAGAACCATGTGCTCAGCGAAGCAGCGCGTCCCTCGCCGGGTAGAAAAACCTGAGTAACGTGGACCCTTAGAATCACCAATTTTTTGGAGGAAAGTAGTCTTCCAAAGTGCAGATTGGGCGATGTTAGGCAGGAGTTCATTGGTGACATGTTCAACTCGAGTGCTTCTGGATTGGCGTTATCCCCATCCAAACTGGGCGATTGATGTGGAAATTGGCGAGAAGATTTCCAAGAAATATGTGGGGATTAAATGAAGATAGTGAATCACGTAAATCTATATCATCTATATCATCTATATCTATATGCATTTACAATCATATACATATCCTCAGTGTATCCGGCAGGTATCAACGGTATCAATTCCTCAACCTCCAGTGGCATTGGGATGATTACCGTGCTTCTGGCTGGAGCCTACATGGATAGGTGGGTGCGATGGCTGCGATCTACCCCTGGCAGGGTTGATGATTTAAATGGCATTTATGTGGGATTTAACCATCAAACATATAGGATTATAATTGATATAGTTGATAGATATTGATAAATGATGGTTGGTTGATGATTAGTTCGGGGATTATACTACCCAATATATTGGGGATTCTAATAATCCAATAGGGAAATCCCTATAAACCAACCAGTATAATGGAATGATAGCTGGATTTTGAACACTGCTCATGTGATTTCCCCATGTTAGTGTTAGTAAAGAATCTCTGCATAAACGGTTCAAAGGGTTGGGGGAAACCAGTTCTGCTTCTTTCGGGCCTTCCAGATGGCCAGGATGGGCCGAAGGCCTGTGATTCGCTTCTTTCTTTTGATGAGTGCTTCGACAAAGATGGTGATGATGGTGATGAGGAGGATTCCAATGCTACTGTTACTGCTGGGAATGTTGGTACTGTTGGTACTGTTGGTTGTTAAAGGGACTAACCTTGGCATTTCTGGAACTTGGTGTCCCTAAATTTCAGGAGTCGGTGATCTGAGGGGAAGCAGCAGGTTGGTTTTGGCTAAACATTCTCTTGTCCACTGCTGTAAGAGTAAGATTACCCTCAGATGTTCCTCGTTGATTACTCACTTTCAGATTACTCACTTTCAGTGTGCCAAAACATGTTGGGTTTCCTTTCGTTTGCAGATTGTAAGCATCACCTGCAACTCTGAACCAGCGGTTGATTTTTGGAGAATGACTCTACGGCTGTACAGTAGATGATCTGATGGAAATCTCTCTGTAAAGCTCAGAGAGTGGACGCCAACAGCCACTATGTCAGATACGGAATCATTCTCCCTCGCACCAGTGTTAAAGTTCCAGCTACCACATTGCCTGCATAAGATATAGATAGATTCAGATAGATCATAGATGGTTGCACACAGAATGCAGGGTGTTCCGTGAATCTGCCATCGATTTCCCCAGGTATCATGGTGAAATTGCTGTTGACACTCTCCTGCTTCCTGAACTGGTCATCCTTTGTCGTGATCATCATTGTGACTCAGCCCAGGATGTGGGCACATGACGGGAGATCACTGCAAAAATTGAGGGATATGCAGATATGCATCCCAATAGAAAGGGGGAAAGGTCACGCATGGAGGGCAGCATATCTTCAGATGCAAATCCTGACTTTTTGCGCTGGGACCCACGTCGGCCATGGCATGAAACATGGTCAGTTTCACTTGGGAAAGGCAAGTGTTTGGACCAACTCAAACATATTTGTATGCATATGATTCCCTCCCTCGATTGCTCTAACGGTTTGCAAACCACAAGACTTCAAGATTTGTTCAACGATGGAAAACAAAGTCAGCAGTGGCCCATGAATTGGCTGGGTCGGAGCTGTGTTTCCCAGGTGCAGAATATCTTCGAAGTGATGAGTGCTTCACCAATGTACCCAGCCTTGAACTGTGCCTTGGACGCAGCATGGCGTGGCTAGATGTCGTGTATTGTTTTCATCAGTATAGGCAGTTGAGCCAGCAGTTTGCTGACAAACGATGTTGATGATGAACACGGTAGTTCTAGCTTGTTTGATGATGGTGATATATGGTGATTGTAGGTGAAAAATGTCCCCTGACAACCTGCCAACCTGCTTGACATGGGATATAAACTCCTGTCCTGTTGCTCCGGTCAGCAGGCATGATTTCAGACCTCACCCGGGAAGACGCTCAGACACGAGGTCGGATGGCAAAAAAATATCAGCATCTTATAGGACTCTGAGATGATTCCTCCCATATTGGATTACCTGGTTTACCTATGTTTACCTGGTGTGTAGTGGTCAACCAAGTCACGATTCTAGGTGAAATCTGTTTCGGTCAAAGTGCCAGAGTCAAAGGCGGGGATGTGTAAGTTTGCCAAGCTGCTTCATGCGTGGGCGCACAGCAAAAAACATCTTGTTTGGCTTCAATCTACACCATGTGTGGTGCTTAAGAAATCTAGTGTCATGCTAATCAATCCCTTGAAGTTAGAACATACTGAAACCCACATGGTGGGTCCTGAACAATCCCATGTTTACCATTTAGTTACCAAACATGGTTGGCTGGAAAATCACTCATTTATAGCGAACTAAACCTCCATGGCTAAGCCACGAGAATTTCCCAGCGGCCCGCCATGTAGCTGATTCCCGAACAGTCTCCGGCAATGTTTATCTTATGTTCATCCCATCTTTATCCCATGTTCATGGTATAATGCGGTAAACCGACCAATAAATCAAACATCCCCACAAATGGCTCACATATGAAGTATTGGCTTTACCACATGAATTTATCTTATGTTATACAATTGATATCCAAATGCCTATCCCTACGGAGGTGATTGTTTTAGCGCTTTAGAGATGGCAAAGAACATGGCCAGTGCCATGGCTGCCATGGCCACATGGGGGGAAGGTCTTTTTCGTCGGAATATCATGGGAAGACGTTTAGATATGGGAATATACTGACGATGATTATGGAATATCCAGTGAATCCAGTGATGGTTTTGGGAATATACTGAGAATCTGGATAGAATTCGGATCTGATTTGGTACAATCGACAATGTGGGATTTTTTCAGTTTCTCTGAAAATGGGCCGTGAACCCAACTTATGTGTCGTGGATTTAGTGGAGAAAAGATTTCCGGCCCGATCGCCTGCGGGACGGTGCCACCTGGGTTTAGATTGATCTCACATTGAATATGGAACACGTATATCAATAACCCTAGATGATCCCCACATTATATCTACATGTATATATATATATTATATATACACAAATATTTATGTTTATATACATGATTACATATATATATATATTTATACACATAGCTAGCATTGTTTTTCCAATTTGATATCCCCATTGAGGTCAGCCATTTGTCGCACCAGGTCTCCTGGCATTGCTCAGCGGCTATCCAGTGCTACGGGCACATCTCACCAACTACTTTCCGTTGCTCAGCGATAAAAACATCAGGGATCCAACAAAGAGCCAGTAGAGTTGTGGTAGAGCCAGTAAAAGCAAAAGAATCAGGGGACATGTATGTGCATTATACATATTTGTATGTATATATATATATAGATAGATACCCGAACCCTCAAAAATAATCATCAATGTACTTGTACCTTCTGTTGTTCATGTCACAGCAGACTCTTGCTTGTCGCCTATCATCCATGTTCATGACTTGTTTGCTACTTAGACATTTTTGAGTGGCATGTTGCCTTGCCGATTGGCTGAGGGGGTTGATGCAGGGCTTTTGTTGGTGTTTCGTCTCCCTTTTTGGGCAGGTTGAATATCATGTGAAATGTTGATTACCTACTGAAGAGTTCCAAAAATGCTGATGCATGCATATAGAGGAAATATGAGGAAATCAAAGCAGGCACATCTATGAGCTTGTTCTTTCCAAAAGTTCTCCCTGACATGTGTGCTTGTCGCCTTTAAATGCAGATGATTTTGCCATTCAGATAGGCACTTCCCAGCCAGTCATGTTTAAAAAACAATCATAATCTGGTTGGTGGTTTGGAACATTTTTTCCATCATATATGGGATGTCATCCTTCCCATTGACTTTCATGTTTTTCAAGATGGGCACATTGCACCACCAACCAGTAGTAGTGGCTTCACAGTTTCACAACGGCCTGGAGGTTTTGGTCTTCTCTAGCGCCTTGGAGCGGTTTAACAGCGGGTTGCTGTTGCGCTTGCGATTGACCAGCAAAATTAGTACCTGGTTGGTGGTGACTGGAACATGGATTATGACTTTCCCATCATATTGGGAATGGAATAATCATCCCAACTGACTTTCACCCCATCATTTTTCAGGGGCGTAGGTCAACCACCAACCAGTAACAAATTGATGGCATTGGCAGTTCAGGTATCAGCCCCGCAGAAAGCCAAAGACGGGCACATAGGTGTTTCGCAGAAACGTGTGGACACAAAGCAACCCACATCCAGCCAGATTCACCGACACTATCTAAGTACAAAGCACCCTTCAGGCTCCACAGAGATTCAATGCGTACTGAATGAAGATCCCAAGAGTTATCTCTGTCAACTTGTGGGCCGCCTTTCAGCAGATCGCCCCTCAGCGATTTTCGACCTCTACCAGATGTTACCAGCAGTGTGGCATCCCACGAGAAACACAATACTCATATACTCCCACTTCCGATTTTGTTAGCTAAAAGCATTGTGTGGCCAAATGTCCTCTTATGGAAACCATGTGTTGCTTTGTAGAGCACCAGTGACAGCCTGAGATCCAGGACTTGAAAGAAATAAAAACGGAAAGCCCTGTATTGGATGACAACCCAATGGCCAGGATAAAACAGCCGTTTGTTTCCTCCCATGTTTCCCCGAGGCAGCCATGGCTCTTTTGGCCACCACCTACTTTTGGAATATCCCAGAGACGCTGCACCACGAGGGGTCTGAGAAGTCTGACGGTGAAAGACACCGGCTATGGCGATCCTTAGTGGAAGGCCTGAGAGGGGCTGAAAACTGCTGAAAAGAACTGGTAAGAACTAAGTGGGGCTGATAGTTAATGGTAAGAAGAAAACATGATTTGTCAACAATGATGGAAAAATGATGGCAAGTAGCTAGTATGGATGCATAAGTCAGATTGGGAATGGAGACAACTCAAGTTTCTGAGGACTAGTATCCTGAAGCTTTTAGTAATAAATAGGAATCCAGTGATGTTTTCTCAACCCTGGGCCCCAAATCATCCATTTCACATCATTTCACATAATTTCTCATTTCACCAGCGGGTGAGCCAGGACTGCAGTGTTGCGTCAAAGATCGCTTTCTGGGTCAATATCTGGTGATTTGGGCCACCATTACCTTGGCCGTCAATGGTGCTTGGACCCTTGGCATCGATTTTCCGAAAGCGAAAGCGAAGAGCCTGCTGATTTGCAGAAAGATGAGCTTCCGAAATCACCAGATTCATTACGGTTTGTTTACGGTTGATTACGGTTGATTGGTTCAGAAGTTCCTTCTGACTCGGGCCAGCAGGCTTTACCCCTGGGACCCTGGTCATCCCATCCTGGCGAGGCCACCCGGGATGCATCCCCTACCATCCTATAGGTCTTATACCACCAAATTTTGGGTAAGATGAGATTTCAACCATCCCCAAATGGTAGTTCTGCAAACAAATGGCATTGGCTTTACCATAGTATTTTTTTACATGGCAGAAGTTGCAGCATTTTTTTCTGAAATCTCCACCAGTCAGGTAGGGTCATCGGGGCCTCCAAGATCGCACCTTAGTAGTTCCAAAAACTGGCCACCAAGGGGGTTGTCCACCATGTACCTCCAATCCTTTCTCGGACCCTTGGAACGCGTGGAACGGAAGCAGCGCTCATGATGTGGGAATTTGGAAATAAGCCTCCAATCAACCAACGTGGATGTGGGAATTTCATGGACTTTCTCTTTAGAAAGACCCAAATCATCCACTCATCCGCAGACCATGTAGGGATTTTAGAGCCAAAGATGTATGTTGGATTGGTAGGATGAGAGATTATTGGTAGATGGTCATTTCGTTTCACATGGCCCATTTCTGTCCGCAGCATCGTGGGTCATCCTAGTTCTACAGCAGGGCATCACCAACTCCGATGGATTTTCCTGTGGCATACTGCACCTGGCGAAATGCCATGTTTCCAGTTGTAGTAACTTTAGTAGCGACATGTACCGACATGTTTGGGTGTTTGAAAATCGCAGAGCCTCGGTTCCAACCAAAATCTTGATTGCTTCTGGGTCGAGATTTTTGATGTGTCCGTTGAAAAAAGCCAGCAACCAGCTGCATGGTTTGTCTGAATATAGCCCCAAAATCCATTGGATAAGCATCACCTTCTCATCAAAGAAACATATGTTTTGAAAGGTAATCCCCCATTTTCAGGCATGCCCATAGCATATTTTGGTGATGTGTCCCATCATATCCCCATGATATCTCCATAAAGAATATCCCGTTAAGATCAGGACATGCTCATCAAAATCGTCAATCTATCTATCCCAAGGATACCCCATTGTTTCCCTGTGTGTTGCTTAAATCCCCATTGACAAATGATTTTCCCATCAAAAATCATCACAGATTGCCGAGAAGTCCAGAATTGTTGGTCAAATCCTAAAAAAAACATCAGCCAACCATCAGCCAACCATCAGCCAACCAGGTATGGAACAGGCCAATGCCTCCATTTGCCGCGCTGTTTGGTTCTTTGCTCTGCTGCTGGGTGCTGGAAGCAGTGGCCCCTTGATGCGTCGAGGTGGAAGCTGATCGAGCTCTCGGCCGGCTCCTGGCTTTTTCATGGCTGGAAAATCCCTGAACGAAATGGCAGGTAAATCATCTATAAATCATCTATAAATCTATAATTGTATATTACTCTATACTATAATATCAATATAATATCTATTATTCTAGTATTATAACTGTTATTATTATCAACATGTACGCTGCAAACCCCACGTTTGCCCACATAGGATCCTGCATATCCTGTGACATGCTCAAACCCCTGCGTAGGGCTAGCGTTGCTTTACTGTCCAAAATCTAAAACCCAACAACTCTAAAAACATCTAAAAACCTAAACCGTAAATTAAACCTTAAATCCCAAAAACCTAAAGTGAAAATGGCTGCGTATAGCCAGTGTTTTCATTCATCCTCTGATGACAAGTATGTGATATTGTTTGGGTGTGTTCTTCGGGTGTGGGCGAACGTGGGGTTTGGCGCCAACATGTATTATATCTCTATATGTGTTCCATGTTTTCCGGAAAATATACTATATTGTCTATCATATTCTAGTATTTACTATCATATTATTCTAGTATTATCTCTGTTATGATTATTTTCCATGGTTTCCTATTATATACTATATTAACACATTGGTATTTAACATCCACATTAAAACCTCTGAACTTCAGGCGGCGTCCACGTGGTGCACGGCGCATCGCTGCTGGCCATGTCCATCTCCTGGGCTCTCTGTGGCCTGGGGCCTGTCACTTGGGAAAAATGCTGGGAAATCTAAGCTGGTTTCCATGGAAATTTATGTATGTATATATATATACAATAATAGCTATAATATATAGTCATGAGATATATATATATATAATATATATATATATAGCTCTATATATATATATATGTGATAAATGGTGGTACCCCTAAATATATCGCTGGATGGTTTATGGAAAATTCCAGAAATGGATGAGAACTGGGGATGGCCCTGTGGATTGGAAACCACCATATGGAAAATGGGTTGAAAATGGGTTCAAAATGATTGGAGAATGGTTGGAAAAAATTGGAGAATGGTTAATGGTTGGAAGTATAGTTGGAAATCGGTGGAAATTAGAAAAGAACATCTTTGTTGCATGTTGTTGGAAATGATGTTTGAGAAAATGCTGGGAGAACTGGAATCCATCAAAAATTGGAGGCTTCTCATATCACCGGTCTGGAATAATAGCTCCAGACAGGGTTACTGGGTATCATGAGCAATGCACGTAATGCATATCCACTCTGACTTTGAAGCATTTCCCCAGGTGGAAAAAATAACCATTCACTTCAAGTGGCTGAGATCTTCCCTCGGTGATGACTCTTACTGTCACAACTACCAGCGGCTACCAACTTGACCTGTGTTCCAACATCTTGGCAGCACGGTATTGCCGGTGCAATGCCTATCCTTTTTGGTTCTATTCTCACTCACGTTGTCATGTTTCTTGTAGTTTCGTTTTAGGACACTGAGTTTGGTTACTCTGTATCAGTTTTTAATCTTTCCATTGTTTGCTTGCTCCATTCCAATCATTGTCCTATGTACCACGCACTTCATCTTCCTGCAAACTCCCCCAGTATATACCCTGGCAAATCCAAGTTGCTCTATTGGAATCCAAGGCCGCAACAATAGAAAAGGCAATTACAGATTATGTTCCTTTGTTTTCCTTCGAACATATTTGATTTTCTGCCTGGCGATATGTTTGTATTTCACTTATGGAATCGCATTGGTTGAAATCATTATCCAATCTAACTATCACTACAATGAGAATCAGCATGTAGCATAAGAGAATCAACATGTACCATTATATGTATGGATTGATTCATATATAATTATACATATATATATATATAAGTATATAAATATATATAAGAATATATATATATTCATAACCAACAACATATTTCCCCAATTTGGTGCTGCACCTTTTTCTCGCCACCAGGTCTTCCCGGCGTATGCGGCGCATCTCTTTTGGGTCTTTGGGGTGGGGAGCTTTGGCACCTGGGACGACTTGGATGGAAATGCTTGGAGAACCCAAATGATTCAGATATGGGGGATGAATCAATACCTATTTTTTTACCATTTTTAGATATGGGGATGAACATCCATAATACCTGTTAATACCTATTAATACCTATATGGGGATGAACATCCAGCTAAACCAGCTAAATTTTGATGTGAACTACAGGGCTACTATTGGTTTTGACACACTGCCATATGAAAATGACCAAAAAAAAACGAAAATGCTAGCTAAATTGATGTAATTTTGGTGTTTTTGAAACGTAATTTTGGAGACTTTTTGAAATGATTGAACCGATGGTTTCCGACAGTTTAACGATGTTTCATCCAGATTTCAGGGGATCAAAAATGTTGCTGGGAAAGCACTACCTGACACCACCACTGCCCCCTGGTTATGCGTCGAAACACGACCTGGTTTTTGGCTCTCTCTCCCCATCTCAAGAACGTAATTCATCGACCAGGATAGAGCTTCATCCGGGCTTGACATTACAAAATGTTTTACATCTAGAATGTATGTATACATGTGTATATATATATATATATGTATATATGTGTCTGTGTATACATATACTATATTATAATATATATATATGATATATATATAGATCCTCTATCTCTGTGTCCCAATCAGGCGTGGCCTTCGGCGTCTTGTCGCCCTGCTTCGCCTCGCTGATCAGCGCTCACGCGCCGCCGGAGTGCACCGGGCAGGTCTTCGGCCTCGCCATTGTGGCGCCTCGGTGAAACCGGTGAAACCGGCGACGGCAACCGAGGAAACCCTGCAAAAGGAGGAGAAAACGCTGGAAAAATGGGTGGAAATCATGGAAAGTCTAGATTTTCATATATTTTCATGGGGTAAATGATGTAAAATGGTGAAAATATCTGAAAGATGTTGAAATAGCAAAGATGTGAAAATAATTGCGAAGTTGCGAAACTTGGGCCAACAAAATTTCACATGCTTTAAAAGTCTCCATAAAAAGTCCCGCGGTCGACATGAGAAAAGGTCAACTCCTATCCCGAGGAACGAGTAACGTGACCAACGGTAGCATTGAAGCATGTGTTTTTGTTCCAGGCAGCAGGTTGACACAGAACTGCCCAGAATTTTGGGGTATATCAATGCATATCACTTGAATCGCCCTGCATACTGTGTTCGAGAAGGCAAAATCAGATGGATGAACGGACTGAGTCACACTAGAGTAGATTAGACAAACACCAGCTGTAGATTAATAGATAGGCATTCAGATGGACGCAGATACGAGAAACGGAACACAGGACCTGCAACGAAGTGTCACCAGTCGAGGTCGGAACTTTGTTGGGCATGCCTCTGGGGCCACTCTGGAGCCAGGCGATGCGCGGACGTTGGTTGTTTATTGCCCGATGCCATAGGAGATGAATGGGATGATTTCCATAGGACAATAGGACAATAGTGGGAGAATCGCTAGGATAATTTTGACAGAATAAACCATCCCCTTATTGGATTGCAGTGATGGTTAGTTAATGGGATGGCATATGGCATTTCGGTCGCCCGATGCTGTTGATGGAAGATGATGTGCCACGGTCCAGTGTGAGTTACATCCCCGCCGTCAAAAAGCCCAGTCCAAAATTGGCTATATCATATCTAATTGTAATACATGTAGCTCCCCTTTTATTCTGAAAGATCTGCATGTTTGTTGTGACACTCAAAAAATATCTCTATTTCAACTGTTTGGTTCCCACTTTGACTGTGTCCACACCTTTGTCCACCCATTGACCCCCTCCCAGCAATTGGGTGGATAGTCTCATAGACGGGTACCTCCAATTCCACAAGGTGGTGCCCCCAGTGATGGGAATGTTCGTTTATAACCCCCATGAAATTCGTATATTACGGTATATCTACCTCTTTAACTCTAGTTTTCACCAATACTTAATTAATGGGGGTTAACCAACCAATATTAATGGTATACCCTCTGGTAATTTAACGTAGCTATGGAAAATCACAATTTTTAATGGGAAAATCCACTATAAATGGTCATTTTCAATAGCTATTTTGACATAACCAGAGGGTATAACCCAGTTATAACCAACCACTGAAACTTCAGGTGTTCTTCAACCCCTCCGCAAGCGACCTCCACGCCACGCTACCCTGGTTGGTGTCCAGCGCTCTATTGGGACTCATGGCGGTGCCCTGGGTAAAAAATGGGCGTGCTCTCAGGAATTGTAAGTCATATAAGTCATATTTATAAGATTCATAGAAAATACAGGAATAGTCTATAGTCATATGTTGTACATATAAATATATATATATATAGATATATATATATATATATGCACACAGATAAATGTATACAAAGATTAAATGGATTGCAGGGGTGATAGGGTTATTGTCCCCACGGTAAAAGCCTTGACCATAAACCATCCCGAATGTCTCAGAAATGTGTGAAATTGGCTTCACCACATGTGGTAACTATGTGCAAGCTGTGCAAGCATTTAATCATCCCCACGATATGTATACATCTGTAAATATATATATACACATTTATTTCTTTGATTATTATTTAATTATTTGGATTTAATTATTTGTTTATTTATCGACATATGCATTTATATATATATATACAAATGTATTTATGTATTTATATATAATGGGATACCATTTCAACATATTCAAGTGGGGCAGAAGGGTAACATGGCAACACTTGAACTAATGTCCCTTCATCAAGAATTGTTGGTTACATCAAAATGTGTGATTTAATACATCAAAAAATCATTTGGGTTCCGCGCTTGAAGCCTTGCGAGTTTTGTTAGTCGAATCATCTTGCAAAGCCATTTCTTCTCCTTCCAAGACAACAGTATAGTTCACGACTGGGTCCGCAAAACATGCTTGGAATGCCAAAAGTGCCGCCCATGTTGCAAAAAACGGGAGCCCAGATGCAGTCGCTAGGTCAAATCAACGTCATCCCAAAAATATAGAGACTTCAGAAGTCTTGCACTTCAATTTTTTGGTTCAACAGCATTGTGTCATACTACTAGATTAGTGCTTTCATTTGCCCTACCAAGCTATCATTGGCGCTACTACCCCATGTCAAATGCGCATAGAAATACGGTTGTAATAACCTGCATATGTATGTACATGTATGTAGATGCCCGGTCATGGTTTAGTCCGATCGAAAATGATCAAGGCTTTGTTCGTTCTGCGCATTCTGTTAGGCAGCATAATCAATTTTGTGGAACTTGCGCACTAACAAACTGACATAGTATTGTCAGTTGGATTGTATACCATTGCCAGCCTCCTCAAAAGATGTCTGGGAATAACGGTTATTCTTCATCATGAACATTAGATTCATCGAATTTCCCTGGATATGTTTTTTGGTCATTGGTCAGCCTTGCACAGAGGTGTGGTTTTCCATCATCTCAGCGCTACGCTAACGGACTGAGAAGAAAAAGTCCGCTGAGGGGATCTCGGTTATGTCTTCCATACAGTGCCGGTAGAGGCTGCTTTTCTATGGCCAATTTGTCGGTTCAAACCTTAATCCATATATTGGGAACACTAATCCCATTTGACTAATATTTTTCAGAGGGGTTGAAACCACCAACCAGTTAAATATGTCGTCCTTTTGTCTCTGATTTGCCAGCCCTGGAGGTGGAATTCCACGCTCCATTTCCATCCCAGATTCCCATCCGGAAAGCGGCTTCGAAAAAGACGGCTATATGGCTATTTCCTGTCCATGTTGGCCAGGGGGTTGTTATCCATGGCTTGTCATTGTTGATTAGAACCCCATTTACTGGTGATCAAATCCCCAATGTATATGATCTAGTAACCACACCATCTGATGTTTGTATTGGATTGTCATATATATAACAGCTCCCATTTGTTAGTGACATATTACGTTCGAAATTTGCTTGAAATTCAGAAGATGAATGCGACACGTCCCATTTGGATACTAGTTACTAGGTCCATCTTGGATGGATACTAAAAATCCTTTTTGGTATCAATGCGAATATCTACGTTCACCAGCAAAGAATTTCGACATTTTTTTGCAGGGTATCTGGCTGATTGGTAAAAATCAAGTATAGAAATGGAAAATCCACCCATTTATAGCTGGGTAAATCAACTATAAATCACCATTTTCAATAGCTATGTTCCACTCTTTTTTGGCGCGGCGTTGAAAAACCCAGGAGGTTTGAAGACCTCACGACAGCTGCGGCGCCAACGCATTCACACGGCGCGGCGAGCCAACTGGGACCCACCGTTTGGTAGGGCGTGGTTATTATAGGGGCTTTGTAGCATCAATTATAGGGGTTTTATATGGGTTTTATATGGTTTTTAATGGGTTTTTTATAGGGATTAACTGTCAAAGATATGAAGTTGATGAAATTGATCAGTGATAGTTATAGGGGGCTAGGAACCTAACTCCGATGTTTGGAGACTATTAGACCCACAATGGGGATACCTATCAACCACCCAGTTAAAGATTGTTGTGCTTTTAACGACCGTTTCCTGGCCAGTCTAGCCTAATGCTGAGTGAAATCCACATCACCAGAATGTTCCATTGCCATAGTGCTTCCAAGAGGGTGTTTATTCGAAGTTGGAAGCTTATGAAAAGAGATTCCGGATTGCAGAAAATGCTTGACAGGTAGGAAGTCATTGGAATTCAAACAACCACCATGACATAGCCTCCAGTCACGTCAAAAAAAATGCAAATCCAAATAAATCATCTACCACAGATCGTCTAAGTAAAGGATTCCCTCCAAGAATGACCCGGTCACCCTGGAGTGCTCCAGGTCCATTGCTACATTGCCCAGACCACCGTGTCAGCGGTGGCAGCGCACGTTTCTCAGCCCGTTGCCTCACCAAAAATGGATCAGGAGTCGTAGTAAAGGTCGGTAGGAAATCTTTGAATAGTTGGAATGGAGCCGCAAAGTTATTCACTTGTCGATTGTCATAATGGCTTGCCGCTACAAAGCCTAAGAAAGCATTAGTCTTGCATGGGGCACAGCAACTTAGATTCTTATCCACAAAACCAACAAAACAATATTATGAGCATACCATGGGGTTAAAAAGTATTGCACCCCATTTAACCCATGATTTTGTCCAAAAATGATGGATAAAATATGGCATCCCCCAATTTCATGATGGGCATGAAAACAGAAAAAGGTCATCCCAGGTGGCCAGCTTGATAAGCGAAAACAACATGCTTAGCACCCATGTTGGGGATCCTTTCAGGACCTTTTTATTTACAATATGTATATATATACACAGATACATAGACATACACATACACATAGACATAGACATACACATAGACATAGACATACACGTACACATACACATAGACATATACATAGACATACACATACACATATACATTTACATATATATATATATACACAGATACATATATATATATATACACGCACAGATACATATATATATACACACAGATACATATATATACATATACATGTGTGTAAAGAAAACGAATGAAGCACCATCTATCCGGTGGTGTCCATGCCAAATCCCACCCCTGTCAGGTCTGCGGCCATCCTCTCCAGCGAGGCTGGTGCCCAAGTTTCATATGTCGCTGTTGAAAAATTGCTGGGGCATTTGTTCATGGAGAATTGTGGCAGATTCATAGTTTGTTTTGGTGATTGTGATGTTGTTTCTCGGTGCCGTTGGGGCCTATCATCATCATCCTCCTCCTCCTCCTCCTCGTCGTCGTCGTCGTCGTTGTTGTCGTCGTCAGTTGGTGTCCTCTTATGATCATTATGATTGCTCTCCTTATCTACTAATACGATCTACTACGTGCCCCATTCGCTCGGTGAGGAGGATGACGTCAGCAGCAACAGGTGCCGGGCCGGGGCAAAAAATCGACGAGGTGGAGTTCACCCCCAAAAAAACTTGCAAATGGTGGTTTTCACCATCAGCAGCAGGGTTTTAATGGTATATTTATGGGGATATGTCTATATATATATATGCATGGCCAACATATCCAACAACAATGTGATATTTGGAAAAAAATGAATATGAGTCTGTCTGAAAGTGGCATCTACCCTCCAAATGGTTATTCTGAAGGTATCATGATGATAAAACAAAGGATGTTGGTGTACCCAAATTTTGACGAAGCCATATCTAACTAACAAAAACGTGGCAAAACGGAAATTAAACCCCAAACAATAAGATTTGGGCAAGAAGGTGATTCAAGCAATGAAAATAACAACTGTTGATTCAACCAATCAGAGGATTTTAAAGAAATCATTAACAGTCAACAAATATCCAAGATAGAACTGCCAAATGGGACCACAAAGTGGTGGTAACCAACCTACTTACAGGTGATACAAGCTACATGGAAAATAGCTTGAATCATCCAGACGCAGTATCCAACCTGCCGCAATCATCCAGTCCCACGTCGCACGGCGCCAGATCGATGAACCCCTTCGTGGCCTTCACACGTCACGCGGCGGAGAGTGCCATTTCAAGGGGAGGAGATGACCTTCAGTGACTGACCTTCAGTGACTGACCTTCAGTGACCTTCAGTTCTTCTGGTTTAATGCAAACTCTGTTGAAAGTGAGCCTTCAACATCCTTTAACATCCTTTAATATCCTTTAACAGCCTTTAACCAACTCACAATATGTCATAATATGTCCTTTATTGTGTTCGCCCAATGGAATTCCTCACCCCTCGCGTTTTCCACGCTGTTTTCTCCGAGGCCTTTTCTCCGCTCTGCATGAGGCCTTTGGTTCCATCCTCGGAGCCATTGGCAGGTGGCCACCTGAGATCATGGGAACCATTAAAGATATACCACGGTGGAGTTATTGTTGATTTCTTGGGGTGCAATATGATGAACCTAACTGGTAATGGGGCATTATGGGATTATGCAATATGATGAACTACCCCATTTTTTTGGAGCCGGGAAAATCTACTTACCGAGTTTAGAATGGGATGGGATAGGGCAATTTTCATGGTTCATGGGAATTGCGGAACTCAGAATTGGGAATTGAACCAACTGAACTGGTGATGTACCCAACGGTGTGGAAAAGGAAGGCCCGGTTAGAAAGTCCCAACCATGGTCATCCCAGTTCGAATTTGGGACCATCGGTTGTAGCCAGCCGGAGCATCATACAACTGGAAGGACTATTGTTTCTATGGTTCAGAGTTGCTAGCAGAATGGGCATCAAAGCTACAGCAGCGGTTGAGCAACAAAAATGAAGTTGGTTCTCCATTCACTGCTTGGGTTCGGACGGTACAACCAAAAAGGTGGGGATATGACCAAAGAAAGCAGTGGATATTACAACAAACAATGAAGATTAGGACATTGCTAACTAAATCGGTACGTCACCACAGACGCCACGGCAAAACAACTCCCCGATGATTGGACACATGTCTCCATGATATCCACATTGTGGTTGGTTTAATATTTTAATACCCCCGTAACTTTAGTGAAATCCCCCTGGTTGAAAAACTCCAAGATGATCCCACTAGCGTTTGGTTTATAAACTCCGGCTGGGTTGTTTGATGGGGGGTACCACAAGGTACCACATCAGTAGACATAAGTAGACATTGATTGGGGGTACCAGCAACAGTGTCCTGTTGAGAGACTGCGCCACGCAGGGGACTGGTACATGGGTGATACTCACAGATTCTTTGGCCCATTGTGCTTTCAATCTGTTTCAATTGTTTCACATATTTTCCATCCCATCCCAAAGATGATGCTTGTTCGAAACGCCAGATTGAAGACCATTGAAAACCCACTTTTACCCATTGAAAAATCATTGAAAATCCATTTGACGCCCATTGGAAAATCCATTGAAGACCCTAAATCCATTGGAAAACCATGTTTTGTCAACGCTTGGAGGCCGCCACGCCTGCCGTTGATGGAGCAGAACTCCAGCTGCCTCTTGATCGTAGTGCCTTGGCGGGTTTATCTGAAGTGTATCTATAGTTTATGATTATGACATATATATATATATATTTATAATTTATGTGTATATATATATATAGCTATAATATATAGTCGTTATATATACAATATATATATATAGTATATATAGTATATATGATAAATGGGGATACCCCTTGATCGCTGAATGGTTTATTTCATGGAAAATCCAAACATAAAATGGATGATTTTGGGGCACCCCTATGGATCGGAAAGCCCTAGATAGCTATAATATATAGTTATGATCACAGTTGTGACTATAGTTATGACATCATTGAGGTGTGATTGAGTTTTTAGAGTTAACTTATAGTTGATTAGGATGTATGGTTGGTATAGTTTAGACATATATACAGAGAGAGAGAGAGATAGAGTTGACTATCTATAGTTTATATATGTTGATATGATATATAGTTGAGATAGTTGACATACGGTTATCACAAATAGTTACTATGTATATACATATATTCTTTATATATATATATAGGTTATATATATATACAGTTATTATATATGTTACTATATATAGTTATGTATACATATATATTTATATATAGTTATTATTTATGTATAGCTATTATATGTACATAGTTATTATGTATACTAATTTATTATGTATAGTTATTATATATAGGTATTATATATAATTATGACATCTATGGTTCTCTAGTTTATCTGTTGGTATATAACCTATAGTTGATATTGTTCATTAAAAATGAAAAACTCAAACAACTTGTATGAAAGTTTACCAAGGGAATATACATATTGGCTGAAGTGTAACAGCCTAACCACAGGAACTCGGCTTGGCGAATCGTTCTTACCACTGGATTTTGAGGCTACTTCAGATGGCCGGCCGCAGGATCACGGCAACCTCATGACACCATTTGAGGAATCATCCCAAAAGTTTCCAAGAGTGGCTTAATGTGCCAAAGCCAATAACAAAACATCTCCAATACTACGATGAATGGGTGGGATTTCAACAATTTCCCAATGGAAGGTTCATTATTGGTTTTACCACAGATGAAAGATTCACCAAACGCCATAGTCACCATGCCCAATTGGGGTTTATGAAATTGAGTATACCCCTAGCAATGGAATGATATAAGATGACCCCAGTCATGGCTGGTGTTTTGCCATATCCATGCTGTCCTTGGCCTGAGGGAATTGATAACGATGCAGGGAGATTCCCATTAGCACTGCAACAAGGACGGCGGATTAAACAATCTGATTGCTGTGTATCAACCAGTTGCAAGTCAATAATCGATCAATTTAGTTGGGATTGTTGCCTGACTTGGCCTCAAGAGTCTTCACCCAATTGGTGATAATTATGTTCGATGTTCCTGCGACTAACTGCGAAATCATCCAATTCCATCAAAATCACTTTCACTCCACCAATCTCCCAATCCACAATTGAATCCCATCCCAAAATCATCACCTCCGACTTAAATCATCCCCACAACCCCCATCCCCAATCCTCACAGTGGGATCTCGATGATCTCAACATCCCAGGTGGACCTGTGTCTGCTGAGCACTTTGGTGGCTTTGCTCTTCCTGCTTTGGGCCTTCCTGGGAAATCGCACTGCTCCCCAGGACGAGTTGGGATGTCTCCGACCTCCCATGGGTAATGGATGATCATCGCTTTTTCCACATTAAAAGTGTGTCATTTTGAAGGGTGTTTTTCCCCACTTTGGGGAAACATATCTTGGATATGTCAATAGATGTCCTTCAGATTGCAATGGCAACCTGTGAACTTCAGTGGACGGGTTGATCCAACCGTTGCTGCCTCGGTCCATCAATATCATCCTACAATGAGAATGGCTTCAGAATTCGTTCAAAAACGAGATGCACATGTGCTATCTTGTTTGTGTATGTGTGTGTGTCTTGTGTCAATTTTCGGGATAAATGTATATATACACGTGTTGTCACAATCAAGGGTTTATGATCACTTTGGGTCCTTCTCAATGATGTTGGAGAAACCACCGCCCATACCCAAGGAGACCGGGGATAAAAACAAACATTAAAAATACAAACATGAAAATGCTCAGGCATGAAATGAGAATGATATCTAGCCAAAAACAAACGCAAAATCGGAAATGAAAAACCGTAAAGTAAGTTTGTCTTTACAAACGGGTACCATCTAGCAGAATCTAGCAAACATGCTGTATCAATCCTCTAAAAGGTTGAATCAGCTACAGGAACGTTGCATTTTACTGGGTCCGGGTAACCTGATTGAGCACTACCACGCAAATAACTTTATGTGTTTGAACGTTGTACGATTACATCCGCAGTTGAGTTGAGTTGAAAACATTTGAAAACCCTTTCTTTGATCATGAGCAATCAATAAGCTGGCCATTTTGGGGATCACTGTGGCCATCCGTAGATATTCCACCGGTTCGCTCGCCATTGACCGGTCGTCATTTCCATATGTCAGATATCGAATCCTCATAAGCTCACTATGGGGCACCACTGTGCATTCCGAATCTACATGAAACCTCCATAGTAAAGGGAAAAAAAAAACTGTACATGTTCCCTCCAGCAACTTTATCCATGAGGCATTTTCAAATTGGATGCCAGTTGATACGCCAATAATAGTACGACATGGTACAAGCCAGTTGTAAAGTTGGATGTTTGCGCCTGCTTAAAGTTGAACAATTTTCCCCTTTTGAATGCCATGATGGAAAGGAGTGCACATCTAAGACCGAAGATGAGTCGTTGCTAGAACGACGCTTGGGAGCGCCGCAGTGAAACCTCTGGAGCTGGGAGATAAAGCCTGTTGCACCACAGGACTTTGAGGATTTAGCAAAAAAAGAGGGGATTTGAATGATTTTTAGCCACCAAAATGAGGATTTAACCAGCGAAAAAATGGGTTGAAGGTTGCGAAGCAGAAACAGTGATTCACCCACCAAAGAATAGGTTTTAAGAAAACAAAATCAGATTTTACCACTACAAATGTGAATATAACCAACAAAATACAATTCTATGGCCCTGACGTCTTGATTCTATGGGTTTTTTGGTAGCATGTTTGGGGAAGAGTATACTGCAAGTCGTTTAAAATGGAACCCTGTAAACCTAGCAGTACAACCAATCCATTTAGCCCAAAATTGGCGATCAGAAAGCTGTTCAGAATCCTGGAATTTGAAATGGTGAATTGACCTGAAGCTACCCCAAACCCTCCTGGTTTATGAAATTTCCCGAGTTGCCGGGGTATCACCAGTACCTATTTTTGGAGCGGCCGGGCACCAAGGAATCCTGATGCGCTTCCGTGTGTTGGTTGTGATGATCCTGTCGTGGCCCCGGATGCCGGTGGTGAAGCAAAACCAACTGGCGGCTCGTTGCTACAGTTTCATCTTTTGCTAGACATAAGTAGGAGAGTAGGGATATCTATAAGACATAAGTAGGATCCGTCCGTGGGAGGTTGACCATTTGTTTTTGGGCCATCTGGGAAGTTTTTTGTATCTAACAGTAAGGGAAACCACCAAATTAGTACCTGGTTGGTGGTTTGGAACATGAATTCTATTTTTCCATATATTGGGAATGTCATCATCCCAACTGATGAACTCCATCATTTTTTCAGAGGGGTTCAAACCACCAACCAGTAGTGATCAATGACATCTCTATCTTGTTTTGGGGTTTACCATCTAGCAGATTTTTCCAGTTTAAATCCATGTCATCATCCACCTATTCAAACAAAATCATGGTTTTACATCATATCCATTCATATCCCAGATATTTTCCAGATTTTCCCAGTTATAAATCCATGGAATCCATGGTAATTCCCAGTTCTCATCCCGTCAAGGTCGGTTCTTGGCGGAGGATTTCTCAACGTCTGGCGCCAAACCACGCCTTTTTTTTTGGGAGGAACATCCCACAGATCCTTAGTGGGGAGCAACTATATTTACATAGTTTTACATATATACACACATATATATATATGTGTGTATATATATATATATATGGTCCTGTGTCTCGTGTCATCCCCCCACCACATCACCAGGGACAAATACATAGACATATGCATACTGTACACATTTGCGCATACACATACTACATACGCATGCACACACACACATGTGTGTGTGTATATATAACCTACATATACATATAGGGACCGTCACCATCTCGGGGACCACGAGACGCTGGGCCATATACATATACATATATACATATATATATATATGGGATGGTCCTCCATCGGCTGATACTTGTATCAAAGCATAAAAGATCTAATGTCGAATACGGTTGGCTGGTGGCTTCAAACCTGTTTCATCTATGATTGGTCATGATATCGGGGAGCCTCGCCACAACTGGCTAGTACAGCAGTGGTTGTTAGAAAGTTGCACGGTGAAATTCATTGGGTTCGTTATACATCCCCCATTTTTGTTCCTTATTGATACCCCATATTTGGGTTATACCCCCTATCAAACCCATGGGGTGCTAGCTCGTACCCTACCCGGCCCCGTGCTGGAAGATGCCAAAGATTTCCAAACCTCACCATGTGCTAACAAAATTCGAACGAAACCTAACCATCTCAGAAAATGGCAGTGCACATCCACAATTCGTGGTGGTTTCCTTGTTTGTAGGTCCTGAAGATTCTGGATTGATTTTCATCACTAGGTCCAAACGGAGATCGGAGATCTTTTGGGACATAGGATGGGTTCCAAAACCTCTCTTTGGTCTCCTGAATCCTCATTCCCATCACAGCCATCAGATGTTTTCACCATGTTGAATCTCATCAGCTCCATTGGTCACATCCCCATCATTTTCCCGTCCCTGGCTGCACCCCTAAGGTGAAACATTCAATCCGTTCTGCGCTGTTTCTGGGACTTTGAATCCGACGGCGAGAAGCTGCTTGCCGTGTCCTAGGCCCATGCGATGGTGGGAACAAAGATTGGGTGCTGAAGAAAAAGAGAACGGCTTTGGAGAAATGAAGATATCAGGGATCCCTGAAATTGCAAATGTATAGAAGTCATTTGGATGTATACAAAGATTAGATAGATAGATAGGATAGGATTGGATTGGATTGGATTAGATAGATAGATAGATACATACATACATAGATAGATAGATAGTGACATAGATATACGGAGAGATATACGGAGAGATATACGGAGAGATATACGGAGAGATATACGGAGAGATATACGGAGAGGTATACGGAGAGGTATACGGAGAGGTATACGGAGAGGTATACGGAGAGATATAGATTTATATTTATTTATATATACACAAATTTAGATTTATAGAGATATAGATATATATTGTTATATATATATATTGTTATACATATATATATACATATATATATATATACGTATGTATATATACGGAGATGTGTATATATTTATATATATGTGTATAATATATATATATATAGGTGTATATAATATATATATATATACATGCAAGATATATGTATATATATATATACGCATACGCATAGTAGTTATACCATGTCTTCGCTGGCAAAGTGGAACCAACATGGTGGAACCAACCTGTCAAAACAAAACGTTTAAAGCTTGATAGATGAACCTCTACCATCTATTCCACTTGGTGGAATATCTGGCAACATTTGCTAACAAGAGTTTGGACAATGAATTGGATTGTAAACATGAAAAGAATCTGGTAGGTTATATAGTGCTTAGTACCTGGGATATCCCGTGAAATATGCCAATTGTCTTACAAGGGTTTGCTTAAGAAATGATATAGGTTCTCAAGGTTGGAGAAATGACGCCGGTGGGGAGCAGACCAACAAGGACAATTTCTATGGGCAGCTACCTGAATTTTGGACACACGCAACTCAAACTAGGGTTTTCGAAGTTATCCCAGAAATGTGATCTTGCGACCACAAAAAAAGAGTGCCATGTCCAAACGGAAAATTCATCAAACTGGTGACGCTAATGTGTCAAGGTGTCATGCCAATTTCTATGGGCATACAACCTGGTGCCCCAGCCATCAAACCATCATCAAACCATCAAATCTTAGCCCCAAAGAGTCGCTATTTCGCTGGTGATTTCAAATGCAGGCAGTGAACTGGTTCCGTTGGTCTCGAGGGAACGGCCATGGAGGTCACATTAGAATCAGAGGGATGTAGGATTACATCATCCTCGAAAAGGTTGGAAAACATTAGAAGTTGGTTTTGAAAAATTACTTCACTGAGTGGTGAATTAGGATTTTGGGGGTTACATAGGTTATTATCCACTTTACTATGTTGTCTAAAACTGTGAATGATGCTTCTTTCTGGGGATTACTGTGCCTTAGTTCTGTTAAATACCCGGGATCAACGGAAATCAGAACCGGAAACCCCTATAATTGAGGTTGGGCTAGAAACTGTGGTTTCTGGTTTCCATTTTCCCTTCCAATCCATTGAATAGTGATCTGATATGTGATTATATGTTTTATGCTTATTTTTTTACAAGCAAAGGGACGGTGGAAATCGCAGCAGAATTTGTCCCAAAGTTGTTGGGTTGTTTGATCGGACAAAGTAGGACTGCAACCAAAACGTGGTCTCTACCAAAGAGAAAACATTATATAAAAAACCATTATATTCCCATTTAATCCCATTAATATTAATATCATTGAAATATTGCCATTTATAAACCATTTATAAACCATGATATTACCATTTAATCCCATTAATATCATTTAATATCCATTTATATCCGCAACAAAATGGTGAATTGTTGCACAACCCCTTGGGGTTGATGGTTGGTGATCTGTGACTGCCATGCCCACGCCTCTTGATTGATCACTACTTGATCGTTACAAAATGCTCGTGTGGCAGATCCCTTTGGAAAAGGTTGAGTTCAGGTAATGAATTTGTTTTTGAAATATCATTCACTGCCGAATCTGATGTCACCTTGACTTTCAAGTTTTTTTTCAGTGGGTCGAGTCGAAAAAGATCGAAATGCTGATGGAATCCTGAGGATCATCCATGGCCGCAGTTGGTTCTCCGATTTTCTCCTCATGGATAAGTATCATGGCCAGTATCCATGGCGCTATGAGGGATATGTCAGAATATGAGGGATATCGAATAGATCGAATAGCATCACGTTTCTGTTGAGAAACTGTTTCATCGGACGCGAACTTCAGCTCGATGTTCACTGTTAGTGGGTAGAAAACTCACCCAATAACGTGGAAACTGAATGGGTACCTGCTTTTACCTCACAACAATCTAATATGTAGAATTATATAGAATATAAACACATATATATATATATATATACTGATAAGAAACCATTAAATCATGAATGAAATGTAAAGGATATTCTGCCTACTTTAACATTCATGAAATCCACGTTTCCAATGGGATCAGCTGATCACCTGGCGTGTTTATCACTGCCGTGACACCGAACATGGAATGAGGGCGAGAAACTTCGTGGCGAACGATGGTGAAACTCTCGAAAATGGCCATCAGGTGTAGGGTTGGCTAACGAAGATTACCAATAACTTGGATGATAACGTGGTATCCCTTATTTTGAAAACAGCACTTAGATTATGTGTGTGTTATCTGTTCACAAGAATAGGTGACTCCATGTTGGGTGACTCCTCGATGTTGACCAGGCTTCGAGCAAAAGCTGTCATTTTGTCGTGGTACCCGTACACCCCCCAGAATAGATTGGGTACAATATCTGGTTGGTGGTTTCAACCCCTCTGAAAAATATGAGTCAGTTGGGATGATGACATTCCCAATATATGGAAAAATAACAGCCATGTTCCAAATCACCAACCAGCCATTTATATTCCATTACCAGAGGGTTAATCACCATTAAATCACCATTAAAAAACCTGAAAATCCAGCTTTTAATCGTGGCATTTCTCCGCCACATCCCATGTCCGGTTTTGCCATTCGAAAATTGGCCACGTTCGCCTTGTCAGCCGTGCGGAGGTTCAGATCCAGAGGTTTTCCAATCCATAGGGCTACCCAGTCATCATCCAATTATAGATGGCTATGGATCAATACCTATACATACCATTTTTAGGGGGATGAACATCCATTTACCAGCTATTTTGATGTTCACCAGGGGTACAAGGTTTTGACACACTGCCATTTATAGATGGATTTTCCATGAAATAAACCATCCAGCTATTGGGTAGTCCCATTTATGGCAACCTGAAAATATTCGCCAAGAGATTGAACCAACTCAATTTTGCCCAAAATGGATGGCATGACGGAATTACAACCGACTAATCATGGTGATATAAAAGGTGGAAACGGGGAAACGGGCAGGGTGATTTCTTGAAAGGCTACAAAAGGCTACGCACAGGGCTAGTGACACGTTTGATTTCAACATAAACTAACTATATCTAACCAGGGATTTTTCGTGGGATATCATTTTTCGATATCCTCTCCACCATCGGTCATGTTTGGAATCCCCTATTTGAGGGTACCCCAAATTCCAATGGTGTATGATCATGTAGAAAACTTTACAATGTGCTAAATTAGATTGGCGTATCCAAAGGTATCCCTATCATATTTCCAGATGCTTAGCTAAAAAGACCTGGTTAATATCCCTCATATTGTTCTTTGTAATATCCCATGATTTCCCCATGAAATATCCGAATGGTTAGCATGATCTTCCTCGAAAAATTATCCCAATATATCCCATCATCGCACGCTGCAGCGTTGATCCTGTGGTGAACGCGCCGTGCTGCGTCAATGTCCCGGGCTGATACCCGAGGTGCGAAAGCTGCAGACCTTGCAACGTTGAAGAGAACTCACTCGCTAAATCTGGATTCAAAGATCAAAAAATTGCTGAAAAGTAATTTCTACAACTGTAGTGTGTATTTGTGTTGAAAACTGCCTGGTTTCCAATATACTGTTTCCCAATCCTCGGAGAATGGCGCACAGAAAACTACTGCAAGGAGGTACAACGGTATAAGCTCTGATTTTCAAAGCGGCCAATAGCAGTGATAACTGGAATTGTCAATTTGTATCTGGTTGGTGGTTTGGAATACGGCTGTTATTTTTCCATATATTGGGAAGAATCATCCCAACTGACTAATATTCTTCAGAGGGGTTGAAACCACCAACCAGGTATCAATTTGTTCCATGTTTTTTTCCGGTCAACCTAAATGCCCATGCGCCCACTTCGGGATCGTGCCCCTGCACAGTAGCGGCTTGTCCAATGTCTGGTGGACCATGGCATCAAAACATCAGAAGCCAAGTAGTTGACATCTGATTGTTGCTTGTTATGTGGTACACCCTACACGAATACACTAGACCTCCCTGTTGAAAATGATGGTTTAATTAATGATGGTTTAATTAACCCACCCATGTTTGGTACGAATTGAAGGTTCACTTGACTTTACTGCAGTAGCTTTGGACATGCTCGGCGTCCATTCCGAAATATTGGATGTGGTCCCAATTGAGTAGTGTCTATGGGGGGTTGAAACCACCAACCAGTGAAGGATTCCGAAGTTGTTGATGATTTGCGCCTTTGTTTCTTCAGGATGCTACCTTTTTTTTTGTGCCCCGGTTGCAAGTGGGTAGCTTGATCATCACTATCATCTATGGGCCAGAAGTTGTCTCGGCGGGTCCTTTCCAGGATTATGCATTCATTTTTTTGAGTCCCCACACCAAGATTTTGTATTCCCATGAACATGGGGTGCTGACTTCGATGTGCGTTTCCGATTGCCACAGGTATATCAGCGTGTCACTTCTTCCACAATCACCCTATCAATTTTTATCTTGGAACCAGGAAAAATGGGACTGTCACGAATGATTTCTGACCGCACGGATTTGGGATTCCAGGATGGCTCATTTCTTACCCCAACTAGGCTTACATGCCAGTTTCATTTGGTTATAAGCCTATAGCTGGTAATAACCCCATGACCCCATTCTGTATTATGTTTTTCATGCTGCCATGCTCTTTCCCGACGGCCGCTGGAAGCGTCGATTGCTACCGAACTGTGGGGGTTGGATGGTTGACCAGACAAGGAAAGTCATGGTAATCCCAGAAGGTTGGTGTTTTTTCCGCTTAAGCTGCCCCTTTCAGTGGCTGATACAAGTGATTTCTCAGAATGTTGAAACCAATAGAAGTAATAGAAGAGTGTTTTTTCAAGTGTTGGATGCATATGATCCAATTTAAAGCAAGTATATGTGGATAGTTATATAAGTGTTTTATATATATATATATTGATCTAAGACGATCGAAAATTCATAAAATCTCCGGCGTCACCATCGAAGAACTTTCCATCCCGCACAGGGTCAACTGGGTCAACTGGTGGCCAGTTGTGACAGACAGCAGCCCTTGGCGATTGTGGTGCCTACCCATCGTTGGTTGAGTTGATGAGTGGAAACGTACTATTGTTGGAGCCTCTTGGATTGATCTTTTGGATGTTTCTGGATTTTTTGAAACACAATTGATAGACCTTGGCCATCTTGGGATGAAACTCGAACCGGAAAATGCGCTCGTCCAACTGCGCCCGCATAGGGACGCGCAACAACCGAAGCGCCGAAGCGTGATCTGTTCAGGCTACCAGTTTGAAAAATTGCCCAGTCACTGCAGGATAAATCGTTTTTTCTAAGGAAAAAAGATGGGCGTTTGATGGGCTGGGGTCTTGGCGCAGATGAGGTCACGATGCAAGATCCTTCAGCTTTGTGCTTGTCGTTTGGACTTCCTTTCATATTCGACCCAAGGCTGTTACATGCTGTTACCCAATTTTGTCAAATCTGAGTGTCTTCATCATTGTGAGATATTTGTTGAGTTTGGTTGTAGTTGAAACACCAGCAGCCTTGTGTCCCCGTCTGGAACAACCCCAAGTGAAGCCATGATCATCCGAGCAGTCGGGAAGTGGGTATGGCTCAACGTAGCTGGGGTCCCATCGTTGGTCATGCCATTTTTATAGATGTGGATCTGTTTGAAAATAGGGAATACATCAAAATGGTCATGATTTTTTAGGAAAATGATGATTAACCAGAGGATTTTGACCTAATTATTTTTAGACAAAGCCATATGGGTTTGGGTCATTGGATGGTTAATACTCAAAATAGGCAAAAATCTGGTCCCGGTCTTTAATGGCTTGACCGGCTTGATCCATAGCCATATGTATTGAATCCCTCAGCCGAGACATCCGTCAGCCGATTGGGCTTTTGCACCACCTGCGCGGCTGAGAGTGATGCTCTCACTCTTCGAAGTCTTCGGATTTAAGAAACCTATGTGAGTCACTATGACATCCACTGACATGCCTGACATGCCCCAGATTCAAAGTTTATCCGTATTGGACACGAGACCTGCACTACACAAATGACAACATGATTTTGCTCACGTCGGACCCTTGTGAAGACTGCCAGCCATGGGCGGGAAGCGCAAAGGAAAGGGTCGCGGCAAAGGCACCTCTGATCCAACCGCGAGGTGTTTGATAGACCACAGATGCCGGGTTGTTTCGGCATTTTTTTGGGTGAATTATAAAGACCTCAAATAACCTCACCATGAATTTAGAATGTGCACTCAGGTATGTGAAGCCTTGTAGTTCAGCCTCGTTGAACTACCCATATCTGCGATCGACGTTGATGCATTGCTCCAAGATACTAAGGCCAAAATGTGGGAAACCTTAATGATTTTAGTGGCTAAGGGTCAGCAGTATTGGGCTTACAAACCTCCTAAGATTGTAGAAATATTCCAAAGTTGTCCACCTTCAAATGTAATTAGCTCAGGAGATGCAAAAAAACTGTTGGGCTTGGCGTTTTGCGGACCGTTGCATGGTACATCATTGGGGTCTCCCATTTCAGTCGCTCAATTGTGACTTCTACGAATCATACCAGCCGGTTGGATCCTTCCTTGCTGCCATTTGTTCGTGGAAAGTCTTCAAGGATCGTGACAGCTGCCGTTCTGCTGGGAAAGTACCATTCTGCCAAAAACAGAAAGAAATCTGTTGAGTATGAAGTTATGGTTTTGCCTTGGAAGGCAACCGTTGGTGCCATGTGTATTTCTTTCTACTTCCTGGCTCTGTTTTGGCTGATGAGGATAGAATCCCGGTCTAAGATGATCTGACAGGTGCACGTAAAAAGAGAAGGCAGATGGAAGAAGGTGCGGTGCCAAGAGGGCGGGACATGTGCAGCGATATTCGGGAATGCAAGAGGATATGAACATATATTAACATATTAACACATATCAACACATATCAACGATGCAATTAACCAGAATGAGGACGTCATATGATTGCACAAGCCATGTTCAGGATTTGGGTGGCCATGTTAACGAATTACAGCAAGAAAGCAACAACCACAAAAACATATCCATCTGCAATGTTGTGCCGAGAGTGTGCGGGCCCCCACCCACCATGGACAGAACTTTGGAGCGCAAAACGAACTTGCGTGCAGCATCTAAATATCTCATGGTTTTGAAACCTGCCTGAGTTTATCCAGGTTCATCTTCCACAAAAAAAAACATGGTTTCTGCCATATGAAATCCACACAAAGGATACTGTAGCCGACTGGTATATGGAAAGGATGAAAAACCTGATTAATGACTAGAATCCAATCTACGATATCAATGGATTGCAGGCGATGAACCGCCCAAGAAGAAAGGCACAGACCGTGTGGGACGGGTGATCCGAAACAGCGCCCCCAAAGAGAAGAGTTGTGAAACTCGTTCAATCAGCACTGGCTTGGTGATTTCAAAGAGTTATTCCTCTCACTTAAAGACTTAGGATGATGCCCTGACATTTTGGGTGAAACAACCAGAGGAGCTGTTGATTGACTTGGGGTGTTGACAAACAATGAGTTAGTTTTACCATGGTTTACCTTTCACCTAGCGACTACAGGAAACGAGAATGCGATTCCTTCATACCCGAGAACGGATGTTGAACCGACAAGAAGATTGATGTCAACAACAAAAAAAATATTCCTAAATTTTGGTAGAGAAAGTCAATGGTTGGTCAGTCTCTTGAGCGAATCATGTGGTGGGAAAAAACCTTGAAATGGTTATTGTAAGGGGAAAACGATGGTAAATCATCAAGTTGAGGATATCCTTTCTCAGACGCATCTTCGAAGTGCTGTGGCAGGCAACGAGAAAGCTGCGGCCAAAGAAGCCGCCAAGGAGCAATTTGGTTTGAAAATTGAGGGATTGAGGGATTCCACAAAATTGATCTTAATGACAAGATTTAAACACCCAATGGGATTTTAGGGTGCCCTATTCTCAAACAGACCTTTTTTTTTACATCTCGATGTTGAGGATCGCCTAGGGATGATTCAGATTTCCCATGGAATGATCTTCCGGTGAATCCTGTGGCATGTCAATCTTTGCTAATATGGTTCACCATGGTTCGCCATGAAAATCACCTGCTTCACCCACAAGGCATCTTCATTTCGCGTGTTAGATTGTGCCGTCGAAATCTTGGTTCTCCGGGATGCCGAGCTCATTTCTTGCGTTCGAACCCTCACATTTTTTCAGCAGGGCCAGCGCAACAGAGCCGCAACAGGCTGCTGCAGAGGCTGCACGGCGTGAAGAGGAGTTGAAGGATGAGGAGTGATGGAGTGGGACTTGAAGGCTGAAGGGATTGGAGATGCAGATGTTTGTAGTTCTTGCAATGTGGTAGACATTCCATGATATATAGTTATATAATATTATATATATATATATGTATATGTATATGTGTGTGTAGTCCATGATGTTTCCATTATATCCAACATCCATTATATCCCCCAATAAATGCTGGAAATGCAATGTATTCCATTAATGCATATTAATGTGGTGTTCCCCGCTATTGTCACCATCCCATTGTCACCATGACCGGGGTCATTTTAAAGCATTCCAGTCATAGCCTCAACAGCAACCGCAGGATGGAGGTTCCATGGGTTTCACGTTTCCGGGTTGATGGACCAAGGGTCCATGGACCCCATTGGCGAATCCTCCGTTTTCAGGAGTGGGACCCTATCGATCCACAAGATGATGTAAATGCTTTGGAGATGCAGAGATTGTTACAGAGGAATATGAATTTTGACCGATTCCACCTCCAAATTGCCAATTTTTTGGAGTTGTCTACGTTTAACCAAGTCCCATATCAAATCAGGGATTTAATCATCATCCATCCATCCGTCAAATTCCAGGGATATGCATATGAGTGTTGAAATTGATTGCACGTGTCGATACTCATGCCGAGGCAAAATTTGGTGAGTCCGCAATACTCCCTGAATTACATATGTATATATATATATATTATATTCATATATATATCAACTATTACCTTCCAAGATCTCCCACTAAGATATCCCGTGCCATGTTAGGAGCGGCGACGCAAGGCAGCTGCACGAAGAGCCAAGTTGGCTTCCCATTTTGGGTGCAAGAACGGTATGAAACCCATGGAAAATACAGCTGGAAAATTGGGAAAAGTGCTCAAAAAGTGTGTCCAAATCAGGAGATCATATTTCAAGCTGGGGTATGTCTGGGTATGGTTGGTATACCAACAAGGATGCCATGAAGTTTGAAGTCACTTAAGTCGTTTGTTGTTTCCAAGGCCTGGCTTTTCAAAGCTCTTGGAAGCCTTTGGAGTGAGCCAACAGCCATCGGAAGATGAAGGATCTGACGGATCCGAAGGATCTGAGGTCCGATCTCCGCTGGCCGCTGGTTTCCGGTTCTTGGGATAGGTTTGGTCGGCATCCCTACGTTCAAACATGGGCAAAGCAGAAGCAACAGGTGCAGAAAGTATGAAGAACGAGCCAGAAACCCTGGGAATTTTGTGCCCAAAAGGATCCACCAGGGAATCTGCCGGTGTCAGAATGTTCGTGAATCTAGTTTCGGTTACACGCTTGAATTTCCATCCTATCACTTGCGGTTTGGAAAATACCTTACCCTGAATTCCGGATGCAAACCATTTAGAACCTCATGTTCACAATTGTTCACATATATTCCCTGTGAAAATATCAGTTTGTTTAATAAAAGCCTTGTTTTGGACAGCTATGACATGATCGGATGGGGTGAATTGTCCATCTCAGGACGAAGAGGATGAAGCAGAGGCCGAGGGCCCCGAGGGCCCCGAGGGCCAAGATGGAGAGGAAGGAGGTGCCAGGGATGGCCAGGGCTTCTGCAGATTTTCATGGGAAAAATATGAAATTACCATGATTTCACCATGATTATCTGATTGGTGGTTTGGAACATGGCTTTTATTTTTCCATTTATTGGGAATAATCCATCCCAACTGACGAACTCATATTTTTCAAGATGGGCACATTGCACCACCAACCAGATGATTTCACCATGATTATTATGGGGCCAATACGAATTGATGAGAACTCTTTTTTAAAATTGGGATACCATCATTTTCTGAAAATGGGTTTGATGATATGTTTGTGGGATTTAACAACCATTAATAGGAGTTCCAAGTGGTTTGACCATCCAAAAGTGATGGCGATGATAAATGATGGTCGGTTTCAAGAGGTATTGATTGAGAAATCATGTTTGGTTGATTATAGGGGTGTATACTACATAAATAGCTGAGTATGATAATCCATCAACTGGGCTTCCCCCCTTTCACCAACCATAATGATGTTTTTCTTCCGATGGGTTTTTAACGCTGCTCAGATGGATGCTGAAAGCAAAAATCTCCAGTCATTGGGGGCACCCTTTGGGAATGGTTGGCCATTTTTGGATCTGAAACGATCTAGCTATGGGAGTTTATCATCGACCATTGATGTTTCCCAGGTGGCCGCAACTGATGAATGCTGCATATGGCTGAATTGGTTGCTGTGATTTGCTGGATGTCATGATTTTGAGGGTGAAACCTCAAATTTGATCATGGTGAACTCTCGGCTGGCTGATGTAGATTTGGGAAAATGTATTTAGGTCCATGCCCCCTGATAGAAATCCAGAGGTGTCAAAGCTCCAAAAACTGGCTCCGGAAAAGATTTAACTCATGGGTTACATGACATCGTGACCGGTTAGCACCAAAAAAATTGTTCTTTCCAGCTGGAAAATCAGTACGATCAGGATCTACCTATTGGACCGGGTGACAACCCAGGTCCATCAATTCTCTCAGGTCCAGACGTGTCCCAACTGATGGAGGTCGGGTGTCAGGGTGTCAAAGGGTGTCAGGTCAAGATTTCGCCCAATGACCCAATAGTTACTATTCAGTTACTATTCAGTTGATCATTTTATTTAAGGGCTGCCGCCCCTGCCGCCGACCCCGGAAGCAAGTATGGTGGATTAGCTACATTTGGTTACTTGTTGAAGCAGGGAAATCTTGGTACCAACCTAAGAAATATATCAATTGCACCCTGCGAGTCGTAGATTCCGGGGTGCAATTTTTGAAGAAGCTGGGCCCCTTGGTATAGGGATTTTGCTGGTTCAACAAGTAGCCAAATGTAGCTGATCCACCATACGTGATTCTGGGCAGTTAAGATGCAACACCTAGCTTGAAAACAGATTCTTCTTTGCTAGTTGCTGACCAACATTGCAGCAACAACACAAGAAGATGCAAGAAGTACCAATGCCGCAGCCCAAGAATGGCTTGGCAAGACATTGCGAAGCTAAGCATGATGATCATGATGGGAGCTTTTCGGTTTTCCTTTTCCACCACTGTTTGAGATGTGACATCTCAAGTCGATGATGATTGGAGGATGTACTTAACCACCAAACGAGAAAACTGCCAAACGTCACGTTTGAAACCCTATAGAAATATATACAAGATATATAGAAGTGCCTAACGTGTCGTCTGACACCCTAGAAAAACACAATTTTTCGATAGATTCTGTTGCTGGCGGCTGCTAGCAGTAAAACAGGTTCGAAAAAATCACCTGCCGGGGGGGAAAACACCAGGGCTCTGAAGGACGAGCGAGTGCCAGAACCACGCCCAAAAAGTGCCTAACGTGTCGTCTGAAATCCTAGAAAAATCTAGATTTTTGGTAGGCTGCTGGCTACTGGCTGCTGGCTGCTACTGGCGCTGGCTGCTAGCTACTGGCTATGTGCACCTTTTGCGTGCTCTTGCCCACGTTCTTGACACCCATTGGTGCCATCCTAGAAAAACACAATTTTTCGTGCTGCTAGCTGCTGCACTGCTGCCGTTGCGCTTACTGCTGCTGCGTCTGCTTGGAAAAACGCAATTTTTCGATAGATTCTGTTGCTGGCGGCTGCTAGCAGTAAAACAGGTTCGAAAAAATCACCTGCCGGGGGGAAAACACCAGGGCTCTGAAGGACGAGCGAGTGCCAGAACCACGCCAAAAAAGTGCCTAACGTGTCGTCTGAAATCCTAGAAAAATCTAGAGATTTTTGGTAGGCTGCTGGCTACTGGCTGCTGGCTGCTACTGGCGCTGGCTGCTAGCCATTAGTGACTAGTGCCATCCTTGAAAAACACAATTTTTCGTGCTGCTAGCTGCTGCACTGCTGCCGTTGCGCGTACTGCTGCTGCGTCTGCTTGTGTCTGCTGCTGCCTACTGATGCTTGCTGCTGCCTGCTGCTGCCTGCGGCGGCCTGCTGCCTGCTGCTGATGCTGCTGCTGGTGGCTGCTGCTGCTGTGGTGCTGCTGTCGTGCTGCTGCAATCAAACAGCTTCCAAAGCAAGAAACAAGCTGCTGCTGCTTCTGCTGCTGCTGCTGCCCTTTTGCATGCTCTTGCCCATGTTCTTGACACCCATTGGTGCCATATAAATGAGAAAATTGCCAAACGTGACGTCTGAAACCCTATAGAAATATATACAAGATATATAGAAGTGCCTAACGTGTCGTCTGACATCCTAGAAAAACACAATTTTTCGACAGATTCTGTTGCCGGAGGCTGCTAGCAGTAAAACAGGTTCGAAAAAATCACCTGCCGGGGGGGAAAACACCAGGGCTCTGAAGGACGAGCGAGTGCCAGAACCACGCCAAAAAAGTGCCTAACGTGTCGTCTGAAATCCTAGAAAAAGCTAGATTTTTGGTAGGCTGCTGGCTACTGGCTGTTGGCTGCTACTGGCGCTGGCTGCTAGCTACTGGCTATGTGCACCTTTTGCGTGCTCTTGCCCATGTTCTTGACACCCATTGGTGCTATATAAACGAGAAAACTGCCAAACGTCACGTTTGAAACCTTATAGAAATATATACAAGATATATAGAAGTGCCTAACGTGTCGTCTGACACCCTAGAAAAACACAATTTTTCGATAGATTCTGTTGCTGGCGGCTGCTAGCAGTAAAACAGGTTCGAAAAAATCACCTGCCGGGGGGGAAAACACCAGGGCTCTGAAGGACGAGCGAGTGCCAGAACCACGCCAAAAAAGTGCCTAACGTGTCGTCTGAAATCCTAGAAAAATCTAGATTTTTGGTAGGCTGCTGGCTACTGGCTGCTGGCTGCTACTGGCGCTGGCTGCTAGGCTACTGGCTATGTGCACCTTTTGCGTGCTCTTGCCCACGTTCTTGACACCCATAGAAAAACACAATTTTTCGTGCTGCTAGCTTGCTGTGCTCGCTGCTGCACCCTTGGAAAAACACAATTTTTCGATAGATTCTGTTGCTGGCGGCTGCTAGCAGTAAAACAGGTTCGAAAAAATCACCTGCCGGGGGGGAAAACACCAGGGCTCTGAAGGACGAGCGAGTGCCAGAACCACGCCAAAAAAGTGCCTAACGTGTCGTCTGAAATCCTAGAAAAAGCTAGATTTTTGGTAGGCTGCTGGCTACCGGCTGCTGGCTGCTACTGGCGCTGGCTGCTAGCTACTGGCTATGTGCACCTTTTGCGTGCTCTTGCCCACGTTCTTGACACCCATTGGTGCCATCCTAGAAAAACACAATTTTTCGTGCTGCTAGCTGCTGCAAGCTGCTGCACTGCTGCCGTTGCGCTTACTGCTGCTGCGTCTGCTTGTGTCTGCTGCTGCCTACTGATGCTTGCTGCTGCCTGCTGCTGCCTGCGGCGGCCTGCTGCCTCCTGCTGGTGCTGCTGCTGGTGGCTGCTGCTGCTGTGGTGCTGCTGTCGTGCTGCTGCAATCAAACAGCTTCCAAAGCAAGAAGCAACTGCTGCTGCTGCTGCTGCTTCTGCTGCTGCTGCTGCTGCCCTTTTGCGTGCTCTTGCCCATAAGCCCCAAAATTGCACCCCGAAAATGCCTAACGTAACTTCTGAAACCCATAGAACATGATGATTTTGGCTACTTTTTCCTCCTGCTGCTGCTGCGGCTCCTGCTCCTAAACTTGTCTGAAATCCTAGAAAAAGCTAGATTTTTTGGTAGGCTGCTGGCTACTGGCTGTTGGCTGCTACTGGCGCTGGCTGCTAGCTACTGGCTATGTGCACCTTTTGCGTGCTCTTGCCCATGTTCTTGACACCCATTGGTGCCATATAAACGAGAAAACTGCCAAACGTCACGTTTGAAACCCTATAGAAATATATACAAGATATATAGAAGTGCCTAACGTGTCGTCTGACACCCTAGAAAAACTCAATTTTTCGATAGATTCTGTTGCTGGCGGCTGCTAGCAGTAAAACAGTTTCGAAAAAATCACCTCCCGGGGGGGAAAACACCAGGGCTCTGAAGGACGAGCGAGTGCCAGAACCACGCCAAAAAAGTGCCTAACGTGTCGTCTGAAATCCTAGAAAAATCTAGATTTTTGGTAGGCTACTGGCTACTGGCTGCTGGCTGCTACTGGCGCTGGCTGCTAGCTACTGGCTATGTGCACCTTTTGCGTGCTCTTGCCCACGTTCTTGACACCCATTGGTGCAAATTCCAATCCATTTTTGATTGCTGCTGCTGCTGCTGCTGCTGCTGGTGGCTAGCTGCGACGGCTAAAAGTAAACCACTCCCATTCCTTATCCTGCTAGAAATCGCATCCAATCCAATCCATCCAACGGTGACTGCTGCTGCCAGCTCCCATGCCCTCAAAACAGCTCCACAACGAAGTCAAATGCGGTCCCGAGGCTTGACGTCCCTTCCGAAATCCTAGAGAAAACAGGTTCGAAAAAATCACCTGCCGGGGGGGAAAACACCAGGGCTCTGAAGGACGAGCGAGTGCCAGAACCACGCCAAAAAAGTGCCTAACGTGTCGTCTGAAATCCTAGAAAAATCTAGATTTTTGGTAGGCTGCTGGCTACTGGCTGCTGGCTGCTACTGGCGCTGGCTGCTAGCTACTGGCTATGTGCACCTTTTGCGTGCTCTTGCCCACGTTCTTGACACCCATGCCATCCTAGAAAAACACAATTTTTCTAGCTGCTGCACTGCTGCCGTTGCGCTTGCTGCTGCTGCGTCTGCTTGGAAAAACACAATTTTTCGATAGATTCTGTTGCTGGCGGCTGCTAGCAGTAAAACAGGTTCGAAAAAATCACTTGCCGGGGGAAAACACCAGGGCTCTGAAGGACGAGCGAGTGCCAGAACCACGCCAAAAAAGTGCCTAACGTGTCGTCTGAAATCCTAGAAAAATCTAGATTTTGGGTAGGCTGCTGGCTACTAGCTGCTGGCTGCTACTGGCGCTGGCTGCTAGCTACTGGCTATGTGCACCTTTTGCGTGCTCTTGCCCACGTTCTTGACACCCATGCCATCCTAGAAAAACACAATTTTTCGTGCTGCTAGCTGCTGCACTGCTGCCGTTGCGCTTACTGCTGCTGCGTCTGCTTGTGTCTGCTGCTGCCTACTGATGCTTGCTGCTGTCTGCTGCTGCCTGCTGCTGCCTGCGGCGGCCTGCTGCCTCCTGCTGGTGCTGCTGCTGGTGGCTGCTGCTGCTGTGGTGCTGCTGTCGTGCTGCTGCAATCAAACAGCTTCCAAAGCAAGAAACAACTGCTGCTGCTGCTGCTGCTGCCCTTTTGCGTGCTCTTGCCCATAAGCCCCAAAATTGCACCCCGAAAATGCCCTAACGTAACTTCTGAAACCCATAGAACATGATGATTTTGGCTACTTTTTCCTCCTGCTGCTGCGGCTCCTGCTCCTAAACTTGTCTGAAATCCTAGAAACAGCTAGTGCACTCTTTCTGCTGGCTGGCTGCTGCTACTGGCGCCATGTTCTTGACACCCATTGGTGCCATATAAACGAGAAAACTGCCAAACGTCACGTTTGAAACCCTATAGAAATATATACAAGATATATAGAAGTGCCTAACGTGTCGTCTGACACCCTAGAAAAACACAATTTTTCGATAGATTCTGTTGCTGGCGGCTGCTAGCAGTAAAACAGGTTCGAAAAAATCACCTGCCGGGGGGAAAACACCAGGGCTCTGAAGGACGAGCGAGTGCCAGAACCACGCCAAAAAAGTGCCTAACGTGTCGTCTGAAATCCTAGAAAAATCTAGATTTTTGGTAGGCTGCTGGCTACTGGCTGCTGGCTTTTACTGGGCGACTGGTCTGCTAGCTAGTCTGGCTATGTGCACCTTTTGCGTGCTCTTGCCCCACGTTCTTGACACCCATTGGTGCAAATTCCCAATCCACTTTTGATTGCTGCTGCTGCTGCTGCTGGCTGGCTAGCTGCGACGGCTGCTAAAAAAAAGTAAACACTCCCATTCCCATTCCTTGCTAGAAATCGCATCCAATCCAATCCATCCAACGGTCGCCATCCAATCCAATCCATCCAACGGTGACTGCTGCTGCCAGCTCCCATGCCCTCAAAACAGCTCCACAACGAAGTCAAATGCTGTCCCGAGGCTTGACGTCCCTTCCGAAATCCTAGAGAACTAGCTCTTCAACTAGCTCTTCAACTTACAGCTTCTGAGCCGCCAAAATTGTCGGACCCGCCAGCCTGAAACACCATGGCAGTGAAGGACGAAGAAGCCACCAAATCGCACCAGCTGCTGCTGCTGCTGCTGCTGCCTCACATGCCTGCTGGCTGCTGCAAGTATGCCTGCTGGCTGCTGCAAGTCCTTTTCTTCCATCTTCTTCCCTTACGCGCTCCCCCTTGCGTCGGCCGGGGTCGGCGGATTTTAGGGTTTCACCATGTTTCACCATGTTTCAATGTGGAGCTTTCTGGATTTGGACTTTACAACCATCTCGCCATGGATGATGGCTGCGGAGATCATCCCAAAGATGATGGCTCGAAATCATTTAACCCAAACATTGGACGGTTGCAACCAAGTCCCATGCTTGAGCTATATAGCATTAGCTCAAAGCCCAGTAAAGTGGCTGTAGTGAATACCCCGTGGAGTGATACCAACAAATATCCCCAACAAGTTCCAGTTCTATCTGTAGCCTTGCTTCAACCCAATGAATAGCAACCGTTGGAATTTTAAAAACGAATTAAAAGTATGCCTAGTTCCAATTCCCTAACCAAATAATTTGTTCTGTTTGCAGTTGATGTTTGCAGGTCCAACATGTGCTGCACATGTGCTTTTCTCTGGTGGAGTGGTGGTCCTTCAGAAAACCTTGATCGCTACGGAAGGAAACCGCTTCTTCACGTGGCTCCATGAAGATTTTTCAACGAAAGCATTGTTCCCCTGCTCCTTCCTGCCAAACTGAGATGTTGGGGCAATTGTGCCACTCTGGGCAAACTGTGACTCTGAAAATGGATATGTAACATAATGATACATAATGTACATATGCGTGCCAAAGTGTGATAAACCAAACAAATCCAAACAATAAGCATCAACAAGCCATAGCCCATTCACATCCACCACAAGCTGGTCGCCATTGAGGCGGGCGAGGGTGAGGAAGAAGAGATCTTCGAAGATGCAGATCCGGAGGAAGACGACGAGGCGCCAGTGATGGGTCGTGGTTTCACGAGTTTCACGAAAGGGAAGTGTGATGAAGTGGGAGATGGTTGGAGGATTCCGCATATTTTGATGATTTTTGATGATTGTATAGGTTTGTATAGTAGGAAGCGGTCTTGTGGCTCTCCCGGCACGTGGCAGGAAGAGGAAGAGCCGGTTGACCTGTCTGGAGAGCAGGAGTCGATATTGCGTAGCCAGTCATCGGCCATACCTTACCCAGGGACTTGAGACAGACATCGAGGTATTTAAAGCCCCCAGAAAAGGTCTTAAAGTCCTTGGGGTTACCATGGTTTACCACATGAGTTAAAGGATGAAAACTCTATGTCTGGAAAATCCAACTTTTCAGGTATCAATTTGACGCCATGGGAAGCGCAACCATTGGTTTGTTTTCCACGTTTCATTCCCAGAATTGGAGGGATCATTGACAGGACAACCATGTGTTTGATTGTAAAAACCATAAAATCCTGTAGATTTATCCTTAAACATGATTAAACCAACGCAATGATTCATTGCTTTGATTCATATTTGGGTCTATTCTGGGTGGCGTGAAGTGCGTCAAAAATTCGTACTGGATGTTTGGCCCCCAGATTGCAATTCAACTCCACAAATCATTGGGAGATCCCGACAAAACCCACAGTTCTCAATGAGATCAGGATGATTCCCCGATATGCCGATATGGCAGAAGGCCACGGATTGCAGCATGGCAATCCAGCAGTGCTCCTTCATTGGTAAATGCTGCTCAGACCTGACAGTCATCTCTCCTAGTTTTGCCGATGATTAGTCGGAAGAAAACAAGAAATGGGAAGATGTTTGATGATATTTGGGTTGTTTAGTTCCCAGAAATCAATTTGACCACCAATAACAACAGCTATCTCAGAGCTGCTTCAAAAACCACCCAACAACAATAGCAATGTTATGTCACGTATTCGATCCAAATGCAGAAATACCATGATCTGCCATCTGTGATAAGTTCTCCATTACCTAAGCCATTCATTTTGTAAGGACAGAACCCATCACACCTCACCGCATCCGCTTGCCGCGAGTCGCCCCATCTATCCTCCATCGGTTGAAAATGTTGCAGGAAATCCCATCACATAGTGATACCGTGGATGGAGTCGGATAGAGAGAATCCATGGATTTTTGGGAGTTTTTCCAACAATCCCTATTTTTGGTTGGGATCAACCAAGAAATGTCCCACCAATTAACCATAGATTTCCCACCAATGTCATCCATTGACATCGTTGACATCGTTTTGACGCAAAAGGACAGCGGCCTGGACTTCTTTGAGCGTTTCTGGGAAGATCCACCACAAGCCCTTGATAAGAAGTCGTCAGAGTTCTCAGATCGCGGGATCGTCGATGGGACCTGAATGATATGAATGCTATGAATATGCTATGAATGAGTATGTTAATATGCTTTAATCCATGTTACTTCTATAGCTTTAATGGATCAGCCTTGTTCGCTTATGAAAATTTAAGTCACCTGTGATTTTCCATGGTTCATGTGTTGATGGTCACTTAATTTCCGTAGGATCAAAACGGGATGAGACCTCCATTGATTTAGTGTATGGATCAAGTTACCTATGTGTTTACAGATTTTTTGGGCGGATGAAGAATGATGAACATTCGTTTTTGTCTACTTTGATACATTTTGATGTTAACAGAAGCGGACCAGGGTGAACTGACCAAAAGAGGGGCATCAGTTTCTCATGATCTATGTGCAGGTGGACACCGATGGATTTTACTAATGCTTAGTTCAAGCTCTAAGAGTCTACGACCATCACTCCATCACCCCTGGGTGGAACAGTCCCATTCACCGCGTTTTTTGATTTTTTTGGTGAAGGCATTGGACTTGACAAGTACCCGGCCTTGGCATGCTGAGCCCCCCATGTCCTGAAATCATGAGATCATGAAGATCATGAAGATCATGAAGATCATGATCGGAGTTCAGAAATGCCAAAAAGTGGACTAATCAACAATTTTTCAGACATAATCAGAAAATCAGACATTATCAAACTAACCTTCACTAAATTGAACGGATGGAGCCCTCAAGGCCCCGGTGAACCCCGCCAGGTCAGGTAGCACCGCAAGGGCCACAGGCGAGCATTGAAACCCGTGACTTAAGGGATTCCCCAAAGAAAGGATCCGGAATTGTTTGGGGAATCCTGTTTTTTCCGTTTTGGGAAGTTTTTTTGGATCTCCTGTCCTGTCCGTTTCCCTTGCGGTTTGCAGCATTTTGGAGCTGCAAGCTAACATTTCATCGGTATTTTGCAACATTTCGGAGTTCGAACCTCTCATTTTCCCTCGTATTTGCAATATGTTGGTGCTTGAACTGTTCATGTCGCATGGTATTTTGCAACTATAGGATTCGTTTAGCGTTGGTTTAGGGTTGGTTTAAGTTTGGCTTAGGGTTGGTTTATTTAAGGTTGGTTTGGGGTTTATTCCCCAACAGCATAAGCTAATGGGGTCTTCAGCCCAGAATATCTCCGGTGTGCACTGGTGCAGGCGCCGGGTCAGGTTCAACAGGGTTCCGGAGAAGGTTCCGGAGAAGGCCTGAGAGGCTTTGGTGCAGAGCCAGGTCAGGTTCAACAGGGTTGCGGAGAAGGTTCCGGAGAAGGTCTGGGAGGCTTTGGTGCAGAGTCAAGTCAGGTTCAACGAGTTCTGGAGAAGGTTGCAGAAGCCAAGCCAAGTCAGGTTCATTTAACTAACGGAAACCCAGCTGAGGTTTTTCCAGCTCTTGGCTTCGCGGCACGCTTCAAAAAGATTTGTAAACATAAAGCGTTGCGGCTGTTGGGGGTACCGCCGAAGCTTATTTTTATCAAAGGAAGTTTAGTGGGAGAAACTTCCGTGTTACGGACTTTTAGAATGTCAAAGAAACAGTTAGTCAAAGAAACAGTTAGTCAAAGAAACAGTTAGTCAAAGAAAGAGTTGGTGAGGGAAACAGTTAGTCAAAGAAAGAGTTAGTGAGGGAAAGAGTTGGTGAGGGAAAGAGTTAGTCAAAGAAAGAGTCAGTCAAAGCAACAGTTAGTCAAAGAAACAGTTAGTTAAAGAAAGAGTTAGTCAAAGAAAGAATTAGTCAAAGAAACAATTAGTCAAAGAAAGAGTGAGTCAAAGAAAGAGTTAGTCAAAGAAAGAGTTAGTCAAAGAAAGAGTTAGTCAAAGAAACAGTTAGTCAGGGAAAAAGTTAGTCAAAGAAAGAGTTAGTCAAAGAAACAGTTAGTCAAAGAAAGAGTTAGTCAAAGAAAGAGTTTAGTGAGTCAAGGAGTTAGTCAAAGAAACATTAGTCAAGAAGAGTTAGTGAGGGAAAGAGTTCGTCAGCATTGTTAATTTGCAACTGTAGGATTGTTCCCGCAATGCAAATGGGATTGCAAGTGGTGCTGCCGGATGAGTTGCCGATGGAGTTTTGAAGGAAGTCTCGCACGAAATGCGTTTTTGAGAGATAGCAGATGCACGAAACCCTATGTTTTTCCATACAAAGTGCGTCCCCGAACCTCGATGATCTACCTTTGCGGTGCGACGGGTGCGAGACGGTCTCGTGTGTGGTCGGATCATTCTCGGATATGTTCGGATCATCCTCGGATCGGTTCCGCAATGTAAATGGGGTGTCAACTGTTTTTCGTGCATGTGTGGGCGACAGAATTCCATTGTGATTTGCAACTGTAGGATCGTTCCCGCATTGTAAATGGGGTTGCAAGTGTTGCTGGTGGACGAGTTGCTGATGGAATTGCATTGTGATTTGCAACTTTAGGATCGTTCCCTCACTGTAAATGGCATTGCAAGTGGTGCTGGTGGAGGAGTTGCCTATGGAGTTTTGGAGGAAGTCTCGCACGAAATGCGTTTTTGAGAGATAGCAGATGCACGAAACACTATGTTTTTCCATACAAAGTGCGTCCCCGAACCTCGATGATCTACCTCTGCGGTGCGACGGGTGCGAGACGGTCTCGTGTGTGGTCGGATCATTCTCGGATATGTTCGGATCATTCTCGGATCGGTTCCGCATTGTACATGGGGTGTCAACTGTTTTTCGTGCATGTGTGGTCGACAGAATTCCATTGTGATTTGCAACTGTAGGATCGTTCCCGCATTGTAAATGGGGTTGCAAGTGTTGCTGGTGGACGAGTTGCTGATGGAATTGCATTGTGGTTTGCAACTTTAGGATCGTTCCCTCACTGTAAATGGCATTGCAAGTGGTGCTGGTGGAGGAGTTGCCGATGGAGTTTTGGAGGAAGTCTCGCACGAAATGCGTTTTTGAGAGATAGCAGATGCACGAAACCCTATGTTTTTCCATACAAAGTGCGTCCCCGAACCTCGATGATCTACCTCTGCGGTGCGACGGGTGCGAGACGGTCTCGTGTATGGTCGGATCATTCTCGGATATGTTCGGATCATCCTCGGATCATTCTCGGATCGGTTCCGCATTGTAAATGGGGTGTCAACTGTTTTTCGTGCATGTGTGGTCGACAGAATTCCATTGTGATTTGCAACTGTAGGATCGTTCCCGCATTGTAAATGGGGTTGGAAGAGATGCTGGTGGACGAGTTGCTGATGGAATTGCATTGTGATTTGCAACTTTAGGATCGTTCCCTCACTGTAAATGGCATTGCAAGTGGTGCTGGTGGAGGAGTTGCCGATGGAGTTTTGGAGGAAGTCTCGCACGAAATGCGTTTTTGAGAGATAGCAGATACACGAAACCCTATGTTTTTCCATACAAAGTGCGTCCCCGTACCTCGATGATCTACCTTTGCGGTGCGACGGGTGCGAGACGGTCTCGGGTGTGGTCGGATCATTCTCGGATATGTTCGGATCATCCTCGGATCATTCTCGGATCGATTCCGCATTGTAAATGGGGTTGCAAGTGTTGCTGCGGACGAGTTGCTGATGGAATTGCATTGTGATTTGCAACTCTAGGATCGTTCCCTCAATGTAAATGGGATTGCAAGTGTTGCTGGCGGATGAGTTGCCAATGGAATTCCATTGTGCTTTGTAACTGTAGGATCGTTCCCGCAATGTAAATGGCTGTGTCAAGGTTGCTTCGTGCTGTGGCTGTATTGGTAATACTATTGTCTTTTGCAGCTGGACTTTTTAAATCGTATTGGAGTGGCTGCATGAAGACTGCGACACTGATTTGTCAGTAGATTTTCTCCATTTTGGCGTTTGTGATTTTCTTTCTAAAAATCCTTTTAAAAAGTGTTTCAAAATCGTCTTTTTTTCGCTCTGGCGTCGAGATCCGGTTTTGGAGCTATAATTTCCGACGCCGTTGTGCGTAGTTCTATTGTGTTTTGCAACTCAGTCTCTGCAGATTACATTGTAGTGGTTGCGTCAAGGTTGCTTCGTGCTGTGGCTGCGTTCGTAATACTATTGTTTTTTGCAGCTAGACTTCGTAAATCGTATTGGAGTGACTGCATGAAGGCTGCGACACTGATTTGTCAGTAGATTTTCTCCATTTTGGCGCTAGTGATTTTCTTTTTAAAAATCCTTTTAAAAAGCGTTTCAAAATCGTTTTTTTTTCGCTCTGGCGTCGAGATCCGGTTTTGGAGCTACAATTTCCGACGCCGTTGTGCGTAGTTCTATTGTGTTTTGCAACTCAGTCTCTGCAGATCGCATTGTAATGGCTACGTCAAGGTTGCTTCGTGCTGTGGCTGCATTCGTAATACTATTGTCTTTTGCAGCTCGACTTCGTAAATCGTATTGGAGTGGCTGCATGAAGGCTGCGACACTGATTTGTCAGTAGATTTTCTCCATTTTGGCGCTAGCGATTTTCTTTTTTTAAAAAATCCTTTTAAAAAGTGTTTCAAAATCGTCTTTTTTTTCGCTCTGGCGTCGAGATCTGGTTTTGGAGCCACAATTTCCGACGCCGTTGTGTGTAGTTCTATTGTGCTTTGCAACTCAGTCTCTGCAGATCGCATTGTAATGGCTGCGTCAAGGTTGCTTCGTGCTGTGGCTGCATTCGTAATACTATTGTCTTTTGCAGCTCGACTTCGTAAATCGTATTGGAGTGGCTGCGTGAAGGCTGCGACAGTGATTTGTCAGCAGATTTTCTCCATTTTGGCGCTAGTGATTTTCCTGCAAAAAATCCTTTTAAAAAGTGCTTCAAAATCGTCTTGCACAACAACAGTACGTGGTTGGACGACAAAGAGTCGGACGACGAAGTTCTCCGCAGACAATACCGTCATCTCTGGGAAGCTGTGCGGTCCTTTCAACCAGAGTTTGTTGATGCTGAGATGAAGCGCAGACAAGGTCTTGCCGCAGAGGTTTCAACTCTCATTTGACGGCCGAGGGCTGGGTGCGAAGTGTGAAGTGCGAAGTGAGAAGTGTGGACTGTGAAGTGTGAAGTGTGGACTGTGAAGTGTGAAGTGTGGACTGTGAAGTGTGAAGTGTGGACTGTGAAGTGTGAAGTGTGCAGTGTGAAGTGTGAAGTGTGAAGTGTGAGGTTTGGAGTGTGAAGGAATCAGTGAGAAGTGAGAAGTGTGGAGTGTGAAGTTTGAAGTTTGGAGTGCGAAGAGTGCAGTGTGCAGTGTGAGGTGTGGAGTGTCGAGGGAAGGACACGGTCGGGACAGGGTGTCTTTGAACTATAGGTCATTTATGTTTGGGAAACTTCCGCCGCCGGCTTGCCCGGGTCTATGTTAATGTATCTTAGGGATTGTTTAGGCTTAAGAAGCAAAAAATAAGGGAAAGCAGAGAAGCAGAAAAGTGGAGAAGCAGAACAGCAAAGAGGTAGAAAAGCAGAAAAGCAATTAAGCAGGGAAAAGCAGAGAAGTAAAGCAGGGAAAGATAACCCTATATAATCCTCAAGAAATCCCCCACTGTCCTTTCTGTGATTTCTCTGCAGTGATTAGCCCAGGAAGGTTGGATGCTGTAGGTCCTGTAGGGTTGGACATCAGGGAAACCCATGCAGGCGTGGCACGTTTTCGCTTGCCAGAGCTGGACCGATGTGAGGCAGAGTTCCCGTGAAATTCCCAGGGTGAAACGTGGTTAGAACCTTGCCCCAAACTGGGGGAGAAACAAACATTTCGTGGATGTCAGATATAGTCACATCTAGGATCCAAGCAGTTTGAGGTACCAACGTCGAATACAACCGATCAAGATGGATTTGAGCCAAGTTTGATATGTTGGAGAGTTGCTTAGAGTTGCTTAGAGTTGCTTAGAGTTGCTTTGAATGTTGCAACATACTGCAACGGGCAAAACCACAAGGATCAATGTTTGGATCAGTGATTGGTCAGTACCTGGGATGACAGGCACATTCCTGCGAAGTTGAGGCGCAGAATGCTGTCAGGTCACCGATATTCATGGCAACCCCAAGATAAAAAAGCTGGAAACTTGGAAATTACAAAGGAAATGTATGGAAATGATATAACATCCTGGAAACACTTTTCTATCTTTCTTTTGGCGACATCTGTAGATATGTAGACATATTCTGCTATAGGGGGGAGGGAGGGAGAAAGAGAGAGAGAGAGAGAGAAAGAGAGAGAGAAATAGAAACAAAAAAGGGGGAGGGAGGAAAAGACGGGCGTGTACACAAGGATCGACCACGAATTTCCACATTTTGAGCTGCAAGATGATTCATGAATATGTCGAATACCACACGTGTCAATACCAAAACCATGGTACTGGTACGTGTTTGTGGTAAAGATATCTGGTCCTGGTGTCATCACAGCTCGCTATGATATTCTCAAGGTTCAAAGCTTGCTGATCTATTCGTCAGGCCTTGGTGAAGTCGTTGGAATCAGGTGGGAAGTGCTGACGAATTTCTGGAAAAATCCAACCTGGCAATGATAAACAGTACAGTAAATGGAGACGTGTCCATTGGTGAGATTTCCCAAGGGTATCCTTCAAAAAATCTCAAACATCTCACAGGAAAATTGTCACAAAAGTGAGGGAATGATTGTGTTCTGTTTAGCTTTTGTGCAGTATCCTGCAGTATCCTCCAAAATATGGGGTGTTCGCTTGGTAATCCGCTTCAGAGTTCATCCCTACTGAGGAAAACCACCCAAATGACTATGATTATGATGGTAATTCGATATGAAACTAAGCGCATGTTACAATATCGGATAGAACTGCTGAAAGTGACGGTGGAACCAAGGGAAATTTGTGAATATTACGGTTTTGAAAGCCCTGCTGCTTGATTGGCTTACCACCAAAGTATCTCAAATCGGTTCGAGTCCTGTGCCACAAATATCCACGATACACGAACTGAATTGAACTTGTTTTGAGTTGTTGGGTCGTATCTGTCTATCTCTCAGGATTTTTGTGGTCACATCCACTGCCCGACAAGATTTGAAAACAGCAGGCGGCAAAACGCCCGTGCCTGAGGCTCGTCACTGGGATTCTGGGATTCTTCCAGGGATCCAGCAGTGAATCAACGGCAGTTCCAAGCCATGGGAATATGATGATCATGATCATGATCAAGGTCATGATGATGATCAGGATCATGATCATGATGATGATGATGATGATCATGACGATCATGATGATGGTAATGCTAGTGATGATAGTGATGATGATGGATGAAGATGAGGATGACGCTGATGATGATTATCATCACCACGATGATGATGATGATGATGATGATGATATGGTGTATAAACTGTAAATTGTATAAACCTCTCTAAACCTGTAACGCACTGTAAGGTATGTGCAAGGCTAAACATCCACACCACACCCACAGGAAGCTGGGACATAATGGAGAACGCCCGATGCCCCATCCGTATGCGTATTCAGCCTGCCAGTCTGGCTTTGTGTATCTATATGTCTATATATACTTACTGACTTGTGTGTCGCGGAAGTAGCTATTGTGGTTGCGGAGTAGCTAGACAGATAGAGAGATAGAGGAATAGCCATTACTGCATGACCATATTTTATGTCATATACGAATCTATCTTCGAAAAAAAAAACTGTGTGAGGATTGATTGCAGGCTTTGATAGCAGATGTCCATCCATCCGCCGCAGACCTTGTCAAAGTCCTGGTCCTATTTTCGCCTGGCCGGGACAGCAATGGGGCTTCTGGGGCTCTGATTCAAAACCACATGGTGATGGACCCGTTGATTCAAGTGACAAAGTGCCAAAAAGTATGACGATGTTTGATGATTGTGATTTTTTTGTCATTGTTGAACTGTTCAGCCCCTGTCGATTTGCAAAGTAGTGGATCCGGTTTCTCAGCAGGGAGGTGTCCAGCCTCGGGAAATCAAAGTCTTCAACGACTCGACGGACTTTGACCATGATACCAGAGATTACTTTGATTACCATGGGTATTACCATAAAAATGATTATTGCTATGGTATTATGGTATAGGATTGAATCAGATGATACTTTGTTTAAAAAAACATTGTTATTTGATTTTGGATTATTTGGATTATTATTTGGTTGTATGCTGATGTAATCCTGATCAACTTCATTGCGAGCCCTAGAGCCCTGGGAAATGAACTGCCAACGGGACATCGGGACATCCCTCTGACTGGACGATGTTCCTAGAAGGAAGTGATTTGAGGCCAGATTAGCTCAGCATTTGTGGCATGAGTAGTTGGTTTCATTTGGTGTATTCTTCAGTGATTGAAGTGAAAAAATACCTTCCTGGGTGGTATTGTTGATGTTTCGTACTGTTACTTTTTGTGTGACCTGTTGTTGGTCACTGATAACTGGTGCCGTTTCTTTTTGTTATTTCAACTTACGTCCCCTTTTTGCATACCCCCTTTTTGAGTCGCCATATTCGGATGGTTCAACAGGCGCCAGGTCTTCGGAAGAACTGGGAAGCGCTGTTGGTGGGGAGCCAAAAAACAACCGCTGGGATCCAGCGGATCCAGCTGTCATCAATCATGAATCATCAATCATTGGAACTTGGTGATATGATGACCATGACAGCAATGTGGGTAAGTGACCAACATTGGACTTAGGCTAGATTGGCATATTGAAATCAGAAGGAAAGCCTCAAAATTCATGGTTTCAAGGTTGAAATCAGAGTTCGCAACATCTTTGAGTCCAAATCTCCAAGCTAAGACAGGACCTGTTGATCCGAGTTGATCCCATGGCATCCCTTTGAGGATGCCTTGAAAGACAAGAAAGATTTCTCCTTGGGGCCGCATCCTTGGCATCCTGCCCTGTCTCGGGCAGAGCTTTTCCAACACCAAAAACCATGGCAGTTCAGCAGCGGTCACCCAGGTCTCGTCATGGTTGCTGTTGAATCCTCTGCAGCCAGCGGCTTCAAGTTTTTTTGATCTGAAGGATATGTCTCTAAATGAGAGATTAAGTTGATGCTAACTATGTGAAATTGCAGTTATTGTGATCCAAACTCATTGAAATAGGAATAAGATTGTCCACAGGAATAAAGATATTGCGGCCAAATTTGCAAAGATCTCCTGCAAAAAGTCATCAGACTGAAGTTCTTGAATTACAGCAACCACAACGATACAACAACTATACACAACTATCATCCTGGCAATTTCAGGAGGATAAATTCTGCTCCATTCCTTGAAAGTCTCCATCGCAATGATTGCCGGCTACCCACACGGGTTCGCACACTCAGCGGGACACGAGGACACAAGGACCATGACGACGGCACAAAAAAAGTTCTCCGGACTTTGATGAACAAATTTTCTGATAGGCATGTCATGCATGCTGGTGAAAAGATGGCGTGCCAAGTGGTTGCGAGCCGATCTTCAAAGCCCAACAGTTATGGAAGATCTTCCCAATATCGCTTGAACATTACGTCATTGCGATATCATCCTATATATTATCATCATATCATCATCATATCATCATCATATATCATCATATATCAATACTGGCCGGTGGTTTGGAACATGTTTTATTTTCCCACATATTGGGAATAATGATCCCAACTGATTTCCATATTTTTCAAAGGGGTAGGTATCTGGCTTATCTTTCCAGCTTGCCCATGCGGACGAGGCATCTGCCAGCAAATCGCCAGGCGCGGATGAAATCAAAACCTTTCGCATGGAGAGTAAGTGACAGAAAATAGTACATATATATATATATACAGTATATGATAGTACTGATAGTAAATCTGAGAGTAAATCTGATAGTATATGACAGTGCGATATATGTATATATTTATAGATGGATAAATGTATATATACATATACGTATATTATATGATAGTATAAACGACAGAAAATAGGGATGTTATGAGCAAAATTTAGGGGGGTTCATCAGCAAATTAAAACTGGGGTGTTTTACAACCACCAAGTTTGGGAGATCTGATCTGCAAAAGATTGGCTCAATCGGCTGTTGTTTCTCTGAAGCCGCGGAAAAGATACCTCTCGCAGATTTCCAGGAGAACATATCCCTTTGGAGTTGATGACTCGTTGGAACAATGAGGCCCCATAGACATCATGTACATACATACATACATACATACAATATAATACAATACAATACAAAACAATACAATATAACATAAAGTAACGTAATATAACGCAACATAACATTGTATAAAATAAAAACAACATAACATACATACACACAATATAACATAATATAACATAACATAAAATAATATAATAGAACAGAATATAACATAATATAATGTAATATTACATAATACAACATAATATCACATAATATTACAAAATATCACATAAGATTACATAAGATTACATAAGGTTACTGTACATAAGATTACATAGCATAATTGAATATTATATGTATATGGTACCCCCCCCCGGAGATCCACCTCAAAGCCTCTTGTATCATGTCCTTCAAGACACACATACATACATATAAAACACACACATAGATAATATAAACCCTGTTCGTTATCTTGGTACATCTGAAAGCTTGTAATATGTAGAGAATGATAATAACCCCAAAACTTCGAAACCAAAAACCCAAAAAAAAAACACAACTTTGAAGAGACTTTTTGGTTTAGTCGCAAAAGATGTTTTTTGTTTTCCTTGTTTTTTTGGGGTTTTGAAATGCAAAAAACAAAGAAAAACTTGTTTCTTTTTGGTGTTTGGTGATTTTCTCCAACCATAAACCTTCAAAAAACAAAAAACACAAGGAAAACAAAAAAACATCTTTTGATGCTAAACCAAAAAGTCTCTTCAAAGTTTTGGTTTTTTGGTTTTTGGTTTTGTGTTTGCTTTGTGTTTTTTGGTTTTTGGTGATTTTCTCCAACCATAAACCTTCAAAAAAACAAAAAAACACAATGTTTTTTTCTGCTTTTGCATTTCAAAGCCAAAAGAAAAAACAAAATGAAAATCAAAAAAAACATTGTTTGAGGCTAAACCAAAAAGTCTCTCCAAAGTTTTGGTTTTTTGGTTTTTGGTTTTGTGTTTGCTTTGTGTTTTTTGGGTTTTTGGTGATTTTCTCCAACCATAAACCTTCAAAAAAATAAAAAAAACAAAATGAAAACCAAAAAAACATGTTTTGAGGCTAAACCAAAAAGTCTCTTCAAAGTTTTGGTTTTTTGGTTTTTGGTTTTGTGTTTGCTTTGTGTTTTTGTTGGTTTTTGGTGATTTTCTCCAACCATAAACCTTCAAAAAAACAAAACACACAATGTTTTTTCTGCTTTTGCATTTCAAAGCCAAAAAAACAAAATGAAAATCAAAAAAAAACATTTTTTGAGGCTAAACCAAAAAGTCTCTTCAAAGTTTTGGTTTTTTGGTTTTTTGGTTTTGTATTTGCTTTGGTCCTTTAATCCATGTACATGACCTGAAGCCTTTCTTCTTCAGCACTCTCTTTTGTCCTTGTCTTGCACGAGCCATGGCTCTCATTCCTCGTTCATGAAACAATTTAAAGCATTAACACATGTTTTTCTTCTGGAAAAGATTTAGCAAAAGCGGCTTTAGATCTAGGTTTTTACATTTCTCTATCTTGTATCGTAACTTTTAAGAATGCTAAATTACTTCAAGAAATAGTACAGTATTTGCCAATTGATAGAATTTTAGTTGAAACAGATTCTCCATATCTTGCTCCTGGGCCTTTTAGAGGAAAGCAAAACACTCCAGCAAAAGTTGCTTATGTAGCACAAAAAATAGCAGATCCAAAAAATTTATCTTACGATTTTGTAGTAGAAAGCACTAGAAACAATTTTTTACATTTATTTGATAATGAATTACGAAGGCAATTTTCTTGTAATTAATTTACTATATGTTTTGGATTTTTATTCTTTATATGGTGCAAAGCTTATGTTTTATGCAAATTGATTAAGGAATTGTTTTTTTATAGTTGCTGTTTATGTAGTTATTAGTATTTTCATTTTTGTTCAATACTGTAAATATTGCCTTAATTTAACGAATGATACATGTTTATTTTGATTAGTAGTTGTAATTTTGTTTAAATTTTACACTGATTGTTAAGGCAAGTATTAAAGAAAAACACATATTTTTTGAAAACCATTTTTAGGCTGTGTTATTTAGTTTTATTTTTAAAATTGCAAACTATTTTTATATGAGATAATAAGTTAGACTGTATAAGGTTAACATGGTTTGTAACATTTGAAGTATGCATATTAATTTATAGTGTAATAAATATATGAATAAACTAACGGGAAAAATCAAAATAATGAACAGTGTATTAAATCTAAATTATGTTTTAAGGTGTTGTTAGATGTGCAAATGGTGCAAATAATTGTATATACACTAAAAATAAGTATGTTTTTAATTTTATGCAAAATGTTAATACTATTATTTTTATTTGTGGGCCTACCTGCACTGGTAAATCTAGCGTTGCTATTAATTTATCGAAAGAAACTAATGGTGTTATAATAAATAGTGATGCTATGCAAGTTTATAAATAGTGATGCTATGCGTTTATACAGGTTTAGATCACATTACTTCTAGTCCTAGCAGCATTCAAAAATCTAATTCACCTCATGTATTATATAATTATGTAGATATAAAAGATAGATATGATGTTGTAAGGTATATGACTGATGTAAACAAAAAGTTATTAATGATTGTAGCAATTTAGGAAAAACAAATAATTATAGTTGGAGGACGCAATTTTTATATACATTCTTTATTATCTAGCCTAGATTACATACCACACATATCTTGTGCAAGCAAAGAGAATGTTAGTAATCAAAAAAACAAACAACAGGTATCAAAGCTGTGTATGATATATTAACAAGAGAAGATAAAAATCAGATTGACGAGTATAAGATATCTTCTTAAAGATAGATATAGAATACTAAGAGCCTACAGTGTTTTGCATGAGACAGGAAAATCTATAACATCTTATTTTAACAAAAATAAGGTAGCAGATGTCAGTTTGTTTAAAAATTATGTTTTGTTTATATGTAATCCATTTAGAGAAATTGTATATAAAAATGTAATAAGCGCTGCTCTTATTTAATGAATGAAGCAGGTATTAAAGAAGTAAAAAATAAGACGCAATTTTTAGAAACAAAAGTTGCAAATGAAAATAGGTGAAACAGAATTATTAGGGTTTATATGGATAGTTCTTAGGTGCTGTGGAAAAAGCCAAGCAGCGTACAAGAATTTATGCTAAAAGACAATTGGCATGGTTGAGAACATACTTTAGCAATAATCATGTGTATTTAACAGCAGACTCTACACAAATAAACATACAACAGTTATGTAAAACATTACCTTGATTATTTTAATTTTTATTTACATTTATGCAATTTAAGAATTCATGTTTGATTTAGCTGATGGTAGTTTTATATTGATGTTTTCTACAAAAGGTATTTGAATATTTTCTAGAATAATTTTTTAGTTATCTTGATGATTTTATTAAAAGCTTACTGTTCTTTGATCGTGAAAAGTTCTTATCAAAAGATACTATTTGTAGTGAACTTATGTACAGAATACTTTTTTCCATCTAGACGTATATGCTGTATGGGCTTTATGAATAGTTTTGGTAGTTTTTGCTCTACAGGTTCAAACTCATTGCAAACAGCTTCAAAAGTGGATCTCGGGGGGGCTAGCATATATATATATATATCTATTCATATACACATATATATATATATATGTATATCTACATCTACAACGGATCCCAGGTGGCTCGAACACACTCTGGGAGCCCCAAGCCCCAGGTTCTACAGCCTGGACAATGGCCTGGCTTCCAGGGACGCGCTTCCGCACCCACGGCCATGGGTGCCATGGGTGCCATGGGTGCCGTGACGGCACCAGAGATCTCCAGGGATATGTTGGGAGGTTTTTTTACATGTAACCAATGTAACCAAACAGAGATATCCCATGAAACTGGAGATTTCAATGGGGTTCACCATGAAATTCTAGGATTTTTGTTGTCGAACTTCACTCTGTGGCTGAAAATGTCGCGCTTCATGCATGAAATAAGTTATGGCACCTCCTTTCATTGAAGTGGTTCACTTCTTTCATGATATCCAATCCTTTCCATCAATCTTCCCTCTCCCATCCTTTCCCATCCTTTCCCGTCCTGTCCCGTCCATTCCTATTTTCCGCAGGCCTCCAAAGCTTCACTGCCCCCTCAATGGCACCGCCGCTTGCGCCCAATCCCGGGGTACCGCCCATGCCCGGCTTCGCTCATCCCAGCTTCAGCACGCAGCACGCGGCACCAGTGGCGACCCATCCTGGGCACCCCGTGGTGCGGCAGCAACTGCAGAGACTTGGTGGCAGAGGAATGGACTCCAATGTGGGAAATCTACCATCTGGTTATTTAACAGTTCGCCATGGTATAGATGGCCCATAGAAATAGATGGTTTGCCTATTAAAAATTGTGATTTTTTGGTGGCATGCTAGCTGGGTCAGCGGCCCTTGTTTTCCTTCTGAGCCGCCATCTGCTAATGGATGGCAATATCATCCCATAACTTCCATGGCTATGTTAAATAACCAGATGGTACAGAAGTCAGATGATCATTTGGAAATCTACAGATTTAGAAGCTGAAATGGAGATCGAGAAGCAAAATTGGGACCAAAAGGGATCTCTGATGATCAGGGTGGGGTTGCCTTCTGCAGGGACTTTCAGCTTCAGGTGCATGTTTGGTGATCGGATAAAAACCTGCAATTCGCAAGGCACCATTGTGTTTAATCAAGAACCCATTTACAACTCATGTTTCCAGTCAGTGCCAATCAATTGCAAACGATATTCCAACCATTCACCACTGGAACATAACTGGTTCTCCCATGGGGTACCACTGATTTTAGTCAGATTTTAGTCAGATACTGTTCTATCCTCTTGGGGGCTATATCCATCTATATATATCCCAATATTATATACTACCTCCATGAACGGAATAGGCTATGATAATCCCCACGGTGGTATCATCCAAGTCATTGCGACTCCAGGCGCCCGGAAATTCGCACCACCGGGCGATTGCAGGCGACAAGTTGTGGATGTCGTATTGGAGAAACGTAGCAACCATTGGATTTTTTCCCCAGCCCCAGGTTTGAATAGCAAAAGTGTAGGTCTTTTGGCCTGGCCGGCTATGATGGCTAGAGCACAGGCTTTCGGTGAATAAAACACAAAAATGGGTTGATCAAAGGAAGTTGGATCAATTCACCCATTCCCAGGAGGCCAGAGCCGATGGCGGTGTGAGGCAGGGAGAGTTCGGCACAAATTGGTGACGTTGAGTCGCTTTATGACTCCAATAACTATATGGTGACTCCAGGCGTTTATAGGGGATATATCTATACTGAATGGGAGTTAACCAACTTATAGGGATATATGTTGACCAAAGTTTGATTTATTAATTTATCTTGGTTTGAAAGGACTTGGTGGTATGATGCTACTGCAATGGCCCTGTTTCTGGGCTTGAACAGGGGTGAAGTTCCCACACTCCCAGTATGCGTGTCATTCTTCAAAGCGGATGCACCAGCAACACCATGTCTTTAAGACTCTATATATCTTGATTTGTGGTAAAATCTATCGAAAACACTCACTCAGCCAAACATGAAAAGTTTATCTATCAACTAATCTCAGTATCCAAAACTCTATCCCATCCAATGCTTCACTATGCTTCCCTTCCCATCTGCCCAGCTGCGTTGACCTCGCAGGCTGCAGCGGCAATCGAATCACGGTGCTGCCGCACGGCTGCAACAGGAGCGTCGAAGCTGGGATTTTCCCCCCAAATGGCGGGAGAAAATTGAACCATGAAATGATACCGTCATTGATGGCACTTCTGTACGGTATGTATTTCATGGTATCTATATACATATATATATATATATACATATATACATATGATATATGGTATGTCCTTTGGGATTCGTGGGTTCTGAATGGATTTTGTTGGGTGTATCTAAATGGTCGGATCTTGAGAGCCGTTTTCGTCTTGGTGTCACCATACCATGGGTGTTTTTCCCTCAAGACGAGGATTTCGCCGACCATTCATGTAACAATCAGTATGTCATGACATTGTCGGATGGATATTGTCGGATGGGATGAATTATTGTAGGATCGGAATATTATGGGATATTGATATCGTTGGATATCATGGGATCACCATCAATATGATCCCCCTTTACGTATGGGTCAAGTGGGGTAACTATCCATGGTGAATAAGTTTAATCTGTACCTAAATAAATCAATCCCCATGAATATCGGAAGTAACCTACTGGTGAAAAAGGACCCCTTCGAACCAGTAGATGACCAGTTGTTTCCATGTTTGTTCGTGGCTCATTGATTTGTTTTCATCTTGATCATTCCTTGTTCAATGAATGATATCAAGGCATTTGTTTGATGTAAGTTCTATAGAAAACCCTTATACTCTATGGCTAAAAACCCATGAGAAAGCCCATGGTTTCCTGCAGTCTGAAAATCGCTTGCTCCAGGAGCTTCATGCACACGCACTGCATGAGGTGAGCATTTTTGTGGGGATTTCAATGATTTCACCAGCACAAAATGTGGGATTTCAACCGTTGACTGTGAAAATGCTGGTGTTTTGCGACGTTGGGATGTCATTTTTACAAAAGGTTGGATTTGACCAGAAAAGAATTGGAAATTGACTGGCAAATTCGAAGATTGAAGCATTGTGAAACAGGGATACGCACAACATAGACCCAAAAAATCTGATTGGTGGTTTAAAGTGTTTTAATGTTCTATTCCAATTCTTTGGGAGAGTACACCAACCAGGTGTGTTGTTCACAACAGAGGTGATGGAATATCGGGAATATCTCATGCTCCCCAAATAGATAGAAATGCATTTTTTCCATGGTTATCCACAGGGGGTTCTTTTCTCTGTATTTAGGGCCATCAATGATTAGCAGAGATGATATTGAGGTTTCCCCCAAATCATCAACTTTAATAGGATGTTCCATTATAAACCATCCATTTTGGGGAGCCAGCATTTATGGAAACGCTCACTGCCAGTGGAAACTGCAGACACGGGATATCCCAGCTACTAGACAGCAAAGACTGGGATGGAACATATCGAAACTGTGGAAATGTAGTCGCTTCGCTGCAGCTGGAACCATCAAAAAATTGGAGAGTCATTGTTAAGTTTACAACATTATGATACATTATGTATGTTCAGCGTATTTCCGGTGTCTGATCCAAAATGTCTGATGGAATGTGCCTCCAAATGCGATTTTAAGTGAACACCGAAGCCTTTCAAAACCAATCCCCGAAAGCCGGCAGGTGCTACATCCCCATGTTATTTCTCAGAATATGTTGGGCTTTGGTTTTTGATGTATATTGTTCATTTATTTGTGCCCTTTATTTGATAAAAAAACATGGTCAAGACCATGGTGGAAACCACGCCGGGATATCCCTTCGATCTCAGGCGCCACCGCTTTGGCCTCAGACATCCAACATGGCTGAAGGTCTGTGATGAAGGTTGTTATAGGTTGTAATTGAGACCTGGAGACTTACGACCCACCCAAGTCATCTCAAGTCATCTCAAGTGATCTCAAGTCCCAAGTGACCTGTGAACTGAAGCCACAAAGCCCACTCTGAGTTCGGACGACAAGATGCCGATGCCACATTTTGAGCACAAGCTCGAGCGCGGATCCCCATTGACCCGTCCAGCGACTCCGATGCAGCGATGCAGTTGAATGGCTGGTTTCTTTAGCCGATTGCAAGCTCCGAAAGGTTTACCAAGTGTTCACATGTTTTAACATGTTTTAACCGGAAAATCATCTGCCATACCTGCCATACCTATTTTGTTGGGTTCCATTGGTTCCATGTTCGCTGGTGCCCGTCAACAATCTCAGGTCGTAGAGTTTTCACCCTGGGATCAATCCTCAGTTCCCATCTTCGCAACGAGGCCCTACGCCTACTTGGAACGCCGTTTGCAATGGATCCAAGAGGTCGCGGCCCGCGGGCATATCCGACTGGGCAACCATTCATAGCTTTTCAGCATCAAATTGGCAGAATCAAAGTTACGTGATATGTTTGTTGAAAATTGGGAGCATCTAAAGTGGGGATTTCTAACCATTTAGAGGGGATTTCTAGCTCATATATTCAAGTGTGCTGCTCCAACTTTTGTCATTTTTGGGAAATCAGGATGCGAATTGGTTATGGTCATGGCCTTGTAATACTCCCCTGAACATGAAACTGAGACAGAAAGATGATCAGATGAAACCTCACATAAATATACAATATACACTATGTTTTATCCATTTTTGGCATGTTCCATCTGAGATTTCATGGTGGATCCCTCACCATCACCACCAGGATCCAGATCCGTGGCAGGACTTGCAACGTCAGCAGACGCGGCTGGTGGAAGAATCTCTGCCAAAACAGGCCATCATGTCGCACTGCTCGAACAAGGTCAGGTCTTGATATCTTGGAAGATCTTATAATATACACTGCAAGAAGCAAAATTATACAGTCACCTTTGGTCAAGATCTTGAGATGTTTAAGATTGTTTAAGAATTAGTTACTTATTAGTTACTTAATTAGTAGTTGTTGTTCCCTCGCTTTCGAGATCACCGTCCTCAGGCTCCTCGTGAGCAGGACATGCACCTTGCCTGCCGGATCGTGACTGGTTGGCGGGGTTAGTTTACCACTGTTTACCCATAAAAAAATGGGACCCACTTGGAGGACCTCACTAAGGATGCTTTTGGAGAAACCATCTCGTTTTGGGGTGCTGGGTATGGATTGGGTTGGATTCTTGCGTGGTGATGTCTTCACGCTGGTGAAGTCCTTTGCTCAATCGTCAATAAAAAAAACTGTGATTGAAAAAATGCTACGCTGCAGCAGTCAATTTGCATCAATCTGCTGACCATACCTACAACTTGTTTGGCGACACAGATTGTTTAAGTTGGAGAAGGTTCTGTTCCAGCCATTTGATGTTTACTTTGAACGGAGACAAATGTAAATTTGTTTTAAGTGCCTGTCCGTGGTGCTTGCCATTTGAAGACACCATGTTTGAGTGGTTTGCATGCCCAGGGCCCAGATTAATATTCATCTCCCAAACTTGCAGTGGAGGATATAATCACGAGCCACAAACCACACCGGGTTTTTAGATGAAAATAAAGAGTGTAGCTAGATGTTCATTTCCCCAAAAGTGTGGGAAATCAGAGGTTTTGGATCTTACAACATACAACCACGAATTATGAATCGGAAATTCCTTTGGTTGGTTCTGGTTTGACAATCCCCTTCAGGGTATACAAAAGTTCTTGATATTTTTAAGGGATATGATATGGTTCGTTGATTTCATATACCAGATACATCCAGCTACCGTATTTATGCCAAGGTCAGCAATGCATCAGATGCTCCAACGAATGCAGGTCGAACGCCACTGGGACTCTGAAAACGCTGAGGAAACCCCGTGGAAAAATGCGGAATGTGGATAGGTGTTCTGCCGCTACGCTGAACGATTCCAGGTGTTCCTGGCCAAATTTATGAAGAGCTTGCTGTGAAGAGCAAAGTCAAATTATGGATTACTTTTTCATGATTCATCCAATGAAGATTTGAGATGGACATATGTGACATAAGAGCAAAAAAAACTCAAAAAACTTTCTGTGTTTCCCTGCTCCGATTTTCACCATCTGGCTATGTGAAAAAATCTGGAGCCCCGAAATGAGCTGTTTTCATGTAGAAAATTATGGTCACCCATTACCCCGTTGACTCCTTGGAGCTTCGAGGAAGAGGCCGCGAAGAACTGGAAAGCAAAATCTCCGGCAGCCCGACAGGATCTGTTTACCAAGCCCTGACGGCTGGATTGATTTCTAAGGGGGATTCCCATGAATCTGACTTGACACCAGGCTATGAGATTGTGACACCAAATAGCCAAAGTGGGGTCATGCGGAAATCAAGAGTTGTGACGGCAACACGATTGACTGTTTGATCCTAGAGATTTGAATTACTTCTCACTGGGGTACCCTTGGCTCCAGTCTTCAATGGATTATGGCATCAAAAAATATGTCTAGGGCCTAGCAAAGCAGTGGTTGTTTTTGTGGCCCCAAGTCAGCTATCGACTGAGGTTTCACCGCCACCATCACTGTTACATCCCGAGGTTTGGAATCCACGTTGATGAAAGAACGTGCTGAACACAATCTCGGCATGCAGCAGATGCAGCAGCACTATGAGAAGGTGAGGGATTTTCACAACTGGAGCCCACCTGAAGTCACAAAAGCGATAGAGGATTGAACCCACTAAGGTTGTGTTTTTCTGATGGATCAATGAAAGGTCCATCACTTTTTGTTGGACATGTACCTTCACGGATGGTGCCCAAACAACTGGATAGCACCGGCAATCTAGCATCCAATCACCAAATAGTAGCGTCGTTGGTCTATCAAGAATGGTGTGCCGAAACACCATCATCTCAGCAAAAGGGAAAAAACTTATCCGTTTGGTTCGACCGCCATGGGCTAACACAGAAATGGGGTCATTGACCGCCCGCAGCCCTGGATTTGCAGGTGATGAACGACCTGAGCAGTCACTTTGAACATAACCTGAACCTCAGCTCTGTCCGGTGCCGCTGCGTGTTCCCAGTATCCCAATACCATTGGTACCCCCGTCTATGCTGAGGATACCCACCTGCAGTCTTCTCTCGACGGGCTTCACGGGTTCTAATGATTGGCAATAGCGTATATATATATATATAGCATGGTCTTTGGTGGTCCTATTGCATTTTGTGTGAACTGGATTTAACTGGCATCCAGAGTTCAAGCCATTGTCTATCCAGTCTACCCATCTCTTTCGATTGCTTCTCCATTTTTTTGCGGTTTCTTGTTGGATTGCATCCCTGTTTTCTTGGACATGTGTCCACATTTCTTCAATAGGTTCATGCCCCTACAACTCCAGTTTCCATTGGTCAAGTCTGGATCAAAACCCTGATACACTGCTGTTCACATCAAAATAGCAGCTATGTGCAGCTATGGTTTGTACGAGTTTTGTTCATGCCCCCATCCAGATTGAAAAATCACAGGCTTTAAGGCTTCGAGCCATTTTCAACTCAGCGTTCCTCTCCCATCGACTCCCAGGAAAGTCTCCCAGGACAATCTCTTCAGACAAGCGCAACGCCTGGAAGATATGCTCAAGGTGCCGGATCGAACCCCTGGTGAAATGGATTGGATCTATTCATGAATCGGAGTCCCAAGAATTTTGGGCGATGTTCATATTGTATCATATTATCATATGGGTATGGATCAATACCTATACATACCATTTTTAGGGGATGAACATCCATTTACCAGCTATTTTGATGTTCACCAGGGGTACAAGGTTTTGACACACTGCCATATATTATCCATGTCAGGGTTGTTAACCGTTAAACCCCTTTCTTTTCATGGATTAAACATGTTCGCTGCAACCTGGACGTTTGCCCGGAGTTGATGTCCCGCAATCAACGTATTGTTCAGAGGGGGTGGCTAATTTTGATCCCTCATGAAGATCAAGTTGATGCTATTTCCCCAATCAACATTGTTCTGAGGAGGTGGCGCATTATGACCCCTCATGAAGCTAAAATTGATGTTGTTAGCCCGTTCAGCATATTGGTCATAGGGGGTGGCGGATTCTGCTCCCTCATGAAGATAATATTGATGTAACTACCCGATTCAACATATTGGCCATAGAGGGTGGCGTGTTGTTAGCCCGTTCAGCATATTGGTCATAGGGGGTGGCGGATTTTGATCCCTCATGATGATCAGGTGATATTGTTTCCTCATGAAGATAACTGTATTCAAGGTATCTTTCACATGCCACCGTGGCCTAATTTTCCCCCTTGGCCTTGCTTGGATTCGGAACTTCCCAGCAACACAGAATTGTCTCTGTTATGTCACAATGATGAGTCTGGGCGAACGTTAAGGTTGCGGACAACATGTTTAAACCCCCCATGTTTCAGTTGGAGAAGGGCTGAGAGCCAGGCAACCTTTCAGAACGTGGAGAACCGCCTCGCCAGCGGCGCCTTTTCCAAGGACCATTGGGTGCCCATTTCACTGGAGCGAGACGCCGGAGGCAGAGAATGATTTCAACATGTTCCAGCTGGAGCACCATCTTTGCCTGGTTAGATTCGGTTAGATCTGTTTAGCAAAATTTGAAGAATTGGTGAAAATGTCTTGGATTCTCACATGTCCTCTAAGAGTTCTATGATACCCTCTGGTAAACTAACAGTTTGCTATTGAAAATGGCCATAGAAATAGTGGATTTACCCATTAAACATTGTGATTTTCCATAGTTATGTTAGTTTACCAAAGGGTATTCATATTTCAATATATTTCATGTGTCATTTTTTCAATGTCAATCAGTCAATCCATCCCGAATCGGAGGTGAGAGCACCACACCCAACTGGTTGACCGTGGCCGGCGGCCACGGCCACGGCCACAGTGGCCTTGGTGCCCGAAAAGAGGTGAAGGACGTGCGTACTTCGACGGCAAAAGATTGGGATATCACATGGTAAATATGGTGGTATATGATATATGATATGATATAATATGTATATATATATATGTGTGTATAAGTGATATGATATGATATGTGATACATGATTTATGATATATGATTTTTAATATGTGATATTTGATATGTGATATATGAGATGTTTTTTATATGATATATATATATATGCGTGTGTGATTTAATATATGATCTAGAAGAAAGATTACGAGTAATATGCCTCCTCACGTAGTGCAGTGTAGTGCAATGTAGTATCACCAACAAATGCTTCCATAGCAATCAATGTAGACTGGAAATCATAACCATTGCATGCGGTCATGTTAAAGTACACTAGACCCAGGAATCCAGTTTGCTCGAACTGACATTAATACATGTCCACTTGTTTTAACTAATTCATTCATATGCCAAACATCCAGTGGTCCAGGTCTACAAATGTATACCATGGCCGACTGTTTGGCTCAAGATCGCATTGCCCGAGGTAAAAAGGGTTTAAGTGGTTGAGCCAACTGATTCTTTGAGAATCTTTTGGTTATCAGCCGTAGGGCTGCAGCAATAGCTACATCTAGTGGTATCATCGACCGGGAGTACCTTGACGAAACTTTAGAGCCAGATCGTAGACAGCAGATTCCGGACGCGCTTTGGCGTGCTATCAGAGCCCCAAGAGGTGGTCGCAGGGGTCTTTCTACAAAGGTTCGACACATCAGAGAAGGTATCGATCAAGGATTCTATAAAAGGAACTATCCATTTGTAACTCGGGAAGGACTTGAATACGCAAGGCAGTGGAAATTTCAGGTCTGCGACTCGGTGTTGCAAGGGGCAACTGTTTGGGAGATTGAGACATCTTCGTCAGAAGAGGAGGTTCAGATCTTGGAAAGGCCTGCTGCAAAAGCTAGGCCTACTCCGAAAGCATCAGAACCGGTTCCGGTCTTGGGAAAACCAGCCGCAAAGGCTCGGCCTACCTCAAAAGTACCAGAACCGTCCGATCACCCGGCAGGCTCCACTTGGGGAACATCATCGGCATCGTCATCTTCTGTTGTGCCACCGGCAAGACCAAGTGGAACACATCAGTTGAGAGCTCGTGCAAAGCCATCAGCGAAGGCAATCGAGAGAATCTTGAAGCCTAGACCTTATCTTCCGGACACGGTGGTTTGGTTTGATCGCGACAACAAGGCAGAGGACGTGGGCTCAGGCCAGGATCCTGTGGGAGTGAACTTAAAAGAGGTTTCAAACTACAGTTCATATCGTGGCTACAAGACATACATCAAAGCGGACTCTCCGGAATATCCAAAGTTCATTCTTTTTCTTGACTGGCACCAGGTGTTGGATCGATCGAGAACTGAGGGGACTTGGAACGACAAATTCCCAGAAGACTCCATCACTTTTTTGAACCGTCTCAAAGGGGCGGCAGAAGAGACGTGGGGCCACAGAGACGCTTTGTCAATCGTGATTGTTTCTCATATAGAACATTCAAGCAAAAATCTGGACAATCTACTTCGAATTTGCAATCAATACAGACAGATTGCGGACGAAGGCCTCATCACATCGATTTTTATCACCCGAGAACGCTGTGGGGTGGTTGGGAAGGCAGCTACAATAAAGAGCTATACCCTCGACTATCAGATCCCTTGCGCATTGGTAGACGATAATCACGAAGTGATCAGTGAGAACTCAGCAGAAGTCCATACGTGCCACATACAGATCAGACGCAAGCCAAAGTGCCCAGCAGCTGAGACCGTGCAACACTATTTGTTGGATTGTGCGGCTCCTCTGGAACGATTGCTCTGGCGTTACAGGCACCGGTGAGTGAAAAGGGGGTGAGAAGCGTTTGCGCTCCATTCCAGGGGTCTAAGATTCTTGGTGGTAAGGGCGTGAAAGCAGTTAGCATTCCAATCCTAGGTCAAAGCTTTTGGTGGGAAGGGCATTCAGGCAACCGGCATTCCATTTTTTGGGTTAACGGCTCTTAGTGGTAAAAGTGTTGCGATTGTCTTTGTGTTCCTTGCTAGGGTGAAAAGATTCTAGGTGGTAAGAGTGTTGACAAACCTGTGCAACATTCCAGGGGTTAAAAGTCTTTGGAGGGAAGTGCACAAACCTGTGCAACATTCCAGGGGTTAAAAAGTCTTTGGAGGGAAGTGCACAAACCTGTGCAACATTCCAGGGGTTAAAAGTCTTTGGAGGGAAGTGCACAAACCTGCGCAACATTTCAGGGATTAAAAAGCCTTTGGAGGGAAGTGCATAAACCTGTGCAACATTCCGGGGATTAACGGTCTTTGGAGGGAAGTGCATAAACCTGTGCAACATTCCGGGGATTAACGGTCTTTGGAGGGAAGTGCATAAGTTCTCAAACCAACCCAAAATCACAATGCAGAGCTCACAAGAGGGAAGTTCAGAACGTTCTAGATCTCAAAGGGGTTTAGAAGTGGGTGCGGCACAAACAGTTGCCAATCCTGTCACACCATCCCAATCGATGACAACCTCTAGTTCAACATCGCAGTCAACTCCGGAGCCAAGGGGGAGTAGGGATCAAAGGATAGCCATTCCAGAAAATCGGATTGCTGTTCATACCATGGGGGAAGCTGGGGGAACCCTAGACATCCAGGGTAATCCTTATAAAAGCCCAGAAACTTTGTCTCAGTTTTTGGGATCTCCTCAATCTTCACCGTTGATTGCACCAAATATGAATGCTGTTCAGCTAGAAGCACAAGATCATGTTCATTCGAATCCGTTTCATGGCCAGTACGAATCCACCAGGTCGGGTCAGCAGGGAGCCGCATCCAGCCAGGGTCAATCTCAGGGTCCCACGTTCATCAAAAATGAATTGAATGTTTCAATGGATCCTTTTGTAGTTGCACAAGCCGCACATGCTGTGGAGGAAGCTAGGAGTAGTTTAAAATCCCAAGCCATCCAAGCTGTGGAAGAGTCCCAAAGATTTTTTCAGGTACAAGCAACTCAGATGGTTGAAGATATCCAGACTTCCACTAGAACAGAAGCTATGCAGTACTTGGAACATTTTCAGTCTCAGGCCAGAAGGGCAATTTCGGAATCCCAAGCTCAGTCCATTCAACTTCAGAAAGAATTGGAGGATACCAGGGCGGGTACAACCCAGATTGTCCAAGATGCTTCAAAAGAGATTGAGAGTGCTAAGTCCCAAGCTAGAGCCGAGGTCCAAAGGATTAAACTCGAAGCTCAGTCTGTGGTGTCAAGTTTGGAGGGTAAAATCACTGAACTGGTCCGTATCAATGGGGAATTGTCCATGAAATCGGTTGAACAAATAAAAATGATTAATGCTTTAACTCAAAGGGTTGATGAGCAGCAGTCGTTGTTAAGCAAATTGCAAAATAAGTCGGCTATGAGCCCAACATCTAGAGCCGCTGATGGTACGGATGTTCAAATGCCATTGCAATTACCAGTCGCTTCAGGAATCGGACAGTCAAGACTAAGTCGGGACTCCGAGTTGCATTTACGCACCGGAGGACAGACGGGTCACAGTTCTGGTTCAGGGAGTGTTGCAAGCCCGGTGCAAGACCCACAAGTTCAGTTGTTTGCCATGCCTTCGCAACATGGGGATAGTCCTAAGGATACCCAGCTCAAGGAGTTGTTTGCAAAAGTTGAGTCATTGGCATCAGTTGTTCATGGTTTTGCATCCAATCAAGGGGGCGGTAGAAAGTCAAAAGGGAATGGCTCCAATAAAGGGTCACCCAATCCTCCAAAGGAGTATGACATAGCCACCCCTCCAAAATCACCACCTGGTTCGTCGTCGTCGTCTAGCAGTAAGGGAAGCAGGGGCGGTGGAAGTGGTTCTCCCACACCGCCAAGGGGGTCAAATGCTTCTGGAGTATCATCCTCAAGCAATCGGAGTCGTGTTGTAAATCCATACAAGTATGAAAAGAAAATCATGCGGACCAAACAGTACGATCATCTGAAGATCCCTAACCTCCCCAAATCGGCATCAGATGCGAGGGCATTTAGAAACTCGGCGTTTAACCTAATCTGTAAACTGGCTAAAGGGGATGAAGAACCTGTTTTTAAATGGATCGAAAAGTGCATTGAACCAAAAGCGTTTGAATCCCTAAATGATTCATTGCCGTTTCCGCTGTTGGACCGTGTCTTGGGTAGCAAGTTGCTGGAGCTAAGTAAGAATGCTCGGTTTGCCATGCACTTCCAAACCATGCAAGAGTCATATCAAAGGAAACACAAGCAGCCCAAAGGGAGGCAGTTGCTTTGGATCATTTTTGAGAAGTATAAGATGGAAAGGGATAGAGGCGTAGCCCTAACTCAAAGTCACCTTCTCAATTTGAAAATGCAGGGTTCAGACATCAAAGCACTCGAAGATTTCCGTAACAAGTTTGACTTCATTTGGCAAGCCTTGGAGGTCAGTGATCGGCCTTCAGATTCGTCACTTAGGAGCCTCTTGTTTGAGCAGTTGAAATCTCACCCCAAATTGCAGTTGGCCATCGACAGATTTAGAAATTCTTCCGGGACATCGTCAAAGCGTAGCTATCTTTGGTTATATGATAAACTCGTAGAAGCCATTGAAATCCACCAGTTGGAGGAGAATACAGCTAGCATTGAGAAGTCCTTGGCAAACATTGCATCATCCAGTAAGGATGCCAATGCAGCACCTTCGAAGCCGATCAAAGAGAAGCAGAAGGATGACCAAAACAAAAACAAACAAAAGGACACAAAAGACTCTAAGCCTGACAAACCTGACAAAAACAAAAGGGAGCCCAAGGGCAAGTCGGAAAAGCATTCAAAGGATGCACAACCTTCAGATGTCCAAGCTGCCGCTGCTAAAGGCAAAAGTTCAGGTAAGGGTAGCAAAAAGGATGAAAAGAGTCCAAAGGGTAAAAAGGTAAAAGAGGGTGACCGAAAGAAATTACCATGTATGTATTACGCGTACAATAGTTGCAACAAAGGAAACGAATGTCCGTATCTCCATGACCCCAATAACCTGTATAAGGGGGATAAGCCTAGGGGTCTTGCTGGAAAGGGCACGTCTTCCAGTGCTGGCGCAGCAACTGTGGCAGCCGCGACTGTTGTGGCATCCCAGGTCCAACCTTGCTCCGGTCAAGATGTGAGCCGCACTCATGCGCCGCATCAGGCCGAGGGTGGGAAGTTTGGGGTCAATGCATCCGAGTCGGAAAAGCAGCCAAGAGTTGTACAACCTTCAGAGGGTGAGACCTTTACCAAGGGGGTGTTTAATAAAGCCAAACGTGCATGCAGGGAGTTTTTGAAGCCACAACCTCAAAAGCCTAATCCCAGACTTAAAATCCCAAGAGTCGGAATGTTCGAAAAAGCAGTCAAAGTGTTCACAGCCATTGCAGCCTGTGTAAATCCAGTTGTGCCTGAGGTGAATCAAGAGTTTCTTTTGGATACAGGGGCTGGTAGAAACTTAATTTCCTTCCGCACGATGCCAGAAGAGTTCAAAGAACATGTCATCGATGCACCTGAAAGGATCCAGTTCGCCACTGGGGGGGGAGTTAAGCCAAGTTCGAAAGCCTTAAATCTCCAAGGGTCATTATCAGGTAACAACACGTTCTATACGTTAAAGGATTGTCCACATGCTCTTTCCGTAGGAATTCAGGTGAATGAACATCAAAGACCTTTCATATGGTTTCCAAATCAGTTGCCTTATTTAGTAAAAGCCGATCGAGTGCAGGACATTGTCCATCATGTGCCAGAGTCAGCCAAAATCTATGCTGATAGGGTTCAAGAAAATGTTCCAATAATCTCTGAATCTGTTACAATTGCCATGCCGGCGTCAACAGGCGGCAGCAGCTCTTCTAGAGACATGCCAGTTGAAGCTCCAGTTCCATTTCCCGGTCCACCAAGGCGAGAAACGCATGAGGACGAACCAATGAGAAGGCCAGATGATCTTCCGAGGTCAGAGGAACCTTTGGTTTTAAGGGAGGCAGATGTGCCGCACTTTGGGGCTGGGGACGATGAAATAATCATGGCAAAAGAACCTTCAAAAGAAGATGCTGATAAGGCATTAGATTCTGAAGATGAGGAATTAAACCCTTGGACACCGTCGGTACGGGATAAGTTGCAAGCCGAATCCAAAACTCTCAAACATGCTTTAACCCATTTCCCTAAAAATAGATACTGTGAAGTTTGCCGTAGGGCCAAAATGACAGCTAGGTACCACAGAAAAAGGGACCTTGAGGTAGACCCGGAAGAGGCTCCACCACTGCATTTTGGCCATCAACTTCGTGCGGACCACATAATCTTGGGGGAAGATCTAACAAAAGGGTCAGAGGGGGAAAGGGCATGTCTTGTTTGTTACGATGAGTACAGTGGGGCTTTGCAGGGGTTCCCTCAAACAAATAGAACCACTGATGCTAACATCGCGGCACTGCAAAAGTTCGGCGGGACAAGAGCGCATGGCAAAGCCTTGTGCAACGTCAAAACTGACTGCGCCACAGAATTGGTCGAAGCGGTTAAATATCTGGGTTGGTTACCTGATCCGGGAATCCCAAATGATGATTACCATAATGCCAAACTAGAACGCATCATTAGATCCATCAAAGAAGGTGTGAGGTCAATCCACCTTAAGGCAGGTTTTTCTCATGACTTGTGGCCCAGAAGTGTTGAATACTTCTGCGTAGCACGTAGCTTTAGCACTCTTGCGCCAATACACCCTAATGAAAAGGATGAGGTCAAGACGGAAAAGTCCATGCTTACATGCTATGAAGCTGCAAATGGCGGTTCGCCATTCACAGGCCTGAGAATTCCGTTGGGTGCCTTGGTCTATTATAAACCCCCGAAACATAGAGAATTGCCAGCGTTTAGCCCAAGAACTTTTCCTGGTATATTCGTGGGATGGAGGGTTGATGCGGGGTTTGTGCATAGAAATGTTCATCTAGTCCTGAACTATGAAAACCTCCGAACAAAATCAAAAGGGTTTGGCCGACCTATCCAAGTGTATTCCACAGAGTTGGTTGAACCATCCGAAGGGAACTTTATTTTTCCTCTGTATGAAGCATCGGTTGCAAAGTTGAATCTGTTTCAACCTTCAGTCAAGTTGCCATCCATTGCCGAGCGAGAAGCCTTGCCTTTCGAAGGGCCAGCCCCGCCTCCAGCTGTTCGCAAACGCAAGACGTATGTGACACTGGAACGTGCAATTAAATATGGTAAAACAATTGGGTGTAAGGGTTGTGACCGTATTGCTGAGGGCGTTCCTCACTCAGATGCTTGCCATGAAAGGTTTCGCACTCTGTTGCAAGAGGATCGTATGGCCAAAGAAGCCTCCGCCAGGGGAATTTCAGTTCCTGATACGCCTGCACCAGACACGCCAGTTGGAGCACCAAGAACTCCAGCAATGCCGTCAGCTGAGCAGGGTGTGAGTCGCACTTGTGCGCCACATCCACAAAACTCCTTGGAAGTCGAAGCATTCTTTGCCAGTTGCCACGCCGCACCAGGGGTGCAAGACCATGGGAGGAGCTCAGATGATAGTAACCCTGGGGATTTTTGGGAATATGATGATCTTAAGTCAGCATGGAAAATGAATCATGTTAGACCCCGAAAAAGACTCTATGCTCCTGTAGGCAAGGACTGCCCTTTCAGTGCAGATGAAATCGGTCCACAACGTGTCACAGAATGGAAATGCAAAGGTGTTGTTTCGGTTTATAAAGATAATTGGCAAGTACATCCACACCAAAGGATTTCATCTAAAAGTTGGATTGGGGCGACATGGTTTTTCCCAAATAAAAGGGTAGACTATGATCATGCAAAAGTAAAAGCATGCCAAGCCAACATAGCCAGATCCGATGGAACCTCCAAAAGGTTCGCCAAAAGGAGTGAGCATTTCTTAGCTAGTGCCAGCCTGGATCACCCGAGTCTTGCTGCTGAAATCCAGCAGGCTGCCAAAGGTGTAGAACAGGTTAAGCCGTCCGAAGCTAGAAAAGCCAGAGGGTCAAACTCCAAAGTCATGTTTGAATTTTGTTGTTCTGAAGACTCCGCACTCGGCAAAGCCAACGAGGAAAGAAACATCGAACACTTCCGTTTGACAGAAAAGTCTTCAGACATGGCAGATGATGAAGAAGTACAAGACTTGCTGAAAGTCATGAAGTTGTTCCCAGGAGCAGACCTTTGGGGTTCAATTCCTTGCGGCCCTTGGTCCCGCTGGCAGGACGTGAATCTTGCAAAAGGTGGTAAAGGGTATGCAAAGAGGCTCAAAGCCGCACGTAAGAAGTCCATAAAAATCCTGAAAAACTACATTCGCTGCGCAGAGCAGGTTTTGCTAGATGGAGGACATGTGTGCTTTGAGTGGCCCAGAGGATGCTCTGGCTGGTCAATTCCAGAGCTTGTGAAGTTCATTAAGAAGCATGATTTGTTTGTCGCCGAGCCGGACGGATGTGCATTCGGTTTAAAGGATAATGAGGGGAACCCCCATTATAAACCTTGGAGGATTGTAACAAGTTCGTATCAGTTGGCAAGAAACCTTGATGCGTACAAATGCAGTCATCCACCGGATTTCAAGCATTCGCACCTGGCAGGTTCCAAAACACCCAAATCTGCATTCTATACTGATGAAATGGCACAATGCATTAGTCATTCCTTGTACCCCGAGATAGTACCTTCAATGCCTGTTAAACCCATGCAGCCAGAACCACATCACCAGCCGACAGCAGTTGAAGTTGATGCAGGTATCCACCTCCTGATCGACAGGAAGGACTGGCACAAGCATGAAGGTTATCTTGATGCAATCAAGAAAGAACGGGATGGTGTCTTGGAGAATGGTACTTGGAACTATGATGAAGTAGTGCCTAGAGACGAGCTCATGAAACGCAAAGAGCACATCAATATAGGTAGAATCATGACAATTCTCTCAGTCAAACATTGGGAAACCCCAGCTCTTAGGAAGCTTAAAGCCCGTATAGTGTTTAGAGGGGATGACATAAGGGACAATGAAGGAAATCTTGCGGTTTTGTTGGAATCAAAAGTGAGCCCTACGGGTATGGCTGGCATCAATGCCAACCTTGCTTATGGAAGTTTACCAGGCCACAAAACAACGCAATCAGATGTTGTCCGTGCTTACCTTCAATCATGGTTGGGAACGAAAGTACCAACTTGGGTAGAGCTAAGTCCTGAACTGGTTCCTGATGAGTTCAAACATATCAAGCGACCATGTGTCAGACTATGGCGGTCGTTGTATGGCCATCCAGAGGCAGGACATCATTGGGATATGAGGTTTAGAGAAGTCATGACATACTTTGATGCAAAACATATCGATACCTTCCAAAGTAACTTCTGGATCCCAAAATATAAACTTCTGTTGAGTCTTTACGTAGACGATGTAGTGGTATCAGGACCCTCATCACAGCATAAGCTCTTTTGGGATGAAATGCAGCGCCACTTGGAGCTGGATGAACCAGCTGAAGTCAGCCGAATCCTCGGCCGAGAGCATAGCATTTCAAGAAGCAAGGAAGGAACAACTTGTGCCTTCGAAATGACCGAATTCATTGATAACTGTTGTGAACTGTATGAGACGCTTAGCAAACGTAAGCTAAAGCCAGCAGCCTCACCATATGTCAATGATGGGAGTTTAACTGATTCCGATTGGGATGTAAAGGGTTCATTGTCAGCAGAAGCATCTCGCATACTAATGAAAGTCTTGTGGTGTGCCAGATTGGCAAGGCCTGATCTCAATAAAGCTATCTCAGATCTTACACGTAGACTGACGTGTTGGAGTGTCGCAGATGATAAGCGCCTCCATAGATTAATGAGTTACCTTTATGGATCTAGAAAGTTTACTCTCAAAGGTTACATAAGGGACCCACCAGAGTTGTTGCGTTTGTGTTGTTACACGGATGCCGATCACTGTTCTGCACAAGAAGATACTAAATCAACCAGCGGCATGATCATGACGTTGGAAGGTCCACATTCATGGTGGCCACTCTCATGGGCTAGCCGCAAGCAGACGTCAACTGCACGCAGCACAACAGAAGCCGAAATGGTGTCGCTAGGTGCAGGTTTGTTTCTTGAAGCGCTGCCAATGCAAGAGCTCTTAGAGACGATTCTTGGTAGACAGGTTGAACTTGTGTGTTATCAAGATAACTCCGCGGTTATCCAAATTGTTGCTGCCGGGTATAGTCCCAAACTCCGACACCTCAATAAGACTTTCCGCATAAATATAGGTTCAATCCATGAAGTCTTCAAAGAAAATGACGATTGCCTGTTGCTCTACATCAAGACTGCGATGCAAAGAGCTGATCCGTTCACCAAGCCACTCCCGGTGGCAAAATGGCCGGAAGCTTTGCAACAACTAAATGTCCAGGTATCTACGTAGTCCATAATCTTCCTGTAGGTTGCCTTATGTACAGCCAGTCTGTCTTGTCTGTCTGGATGCAAGGATGAGATGTTTTGATCTGCCATCTACAGAGCCATTGGGAGTGAGATGCACTTGTGCACCGCAACCACTGGAGTTCTCTGTGGCAGCCAGGTCATCACACCATCCAAGTCTGTACAGGTGTCCAACGCCAAAAGGGGGAAAAGAAAGATTACGAGTAATATGCCTCCTCACGTAGTGCAGTGTAGTGCAATGTAGTATCACCAACAAATGCTTCCATAGCAATCAATGTAGACTGGAATTCATAACCATTGCATGCGGTCATGTTAAAGTACACTAGACCCAGGAATCCAGCTTGCTCGAACTGACATTAATACATGTCCACTTGTTTTAACTAATTCATTCATATGCCAAACATCCAGTGGTCCAGGTCTACAAATGTATACCATGGCCAACTGTTTGGCTCAAGATCGCATTGCCCGAGGTAAAAAGGGTTTACGTGGTTGAGCCAACTGATTCTTTGAGAATCTTTTGATCTAAATATTATATATATATCTCTATATCTATATGTGATATATACACACATGAGATTATATATATATATGTGTGTGTGATATGATATGTGATATATGATATATGGTGTGTATATATATATATATATGTTTAATTCAATGGTAAAAATGTGGTTATAATATGGCTATAATATGGCTATAATATGATTGTATTCTGATGAGATATGGTTTGAAATCTGGTTTGAAGCAGATCCGAAAATAGTTTGTGCAAGTTGAATATCGAGAGCGCAGGACATGTTGAGACTAGGTATTTTTTGCGAGACAGGTCAAAGTGCTTCCAGGCATGGCTCCCATGCGAATGAAAGGCGAATCCACTGAGGTGTCTCTAAGTGTCATGAATTTGGGATCTGATTTTTGGCGAACACTGATGATTTGGATCCAACTCAGCAAGTTCAGTGTTCAAAGGTCATAGATGTATCATGATGTATCTAGTGTACTTTGAGTCATAGATGTATCACCATTCATTTCCCATAGTCGATTGGTATCTCGATTGCATGGTCTGGTGATCATCGATACAGATGTATCATTTCCCAGGCAGACAGATGGTCAGCGGACCTCTGGTTGCACCTGGCCGAGCCAAAAGCAGCTTGGCGCTGCTTCGCGGTTCATGTTGTCCCTCTGGATAGATGTAATGATGTAGAAAAAGAATGAAAAAGAGACTTCAATGGATTGGATGATTGAAAAAACGAAATGCCCTAGATCAATCGAGAAGGTCATCTGACAAACTCATGGGATCAGCTGGAGTTCTTTTCATCTTTAAACAAAAAAACCAGTTTCACAGAGTTTCACAGCGTTTTGCCAGGTCCGATGGGACCCGGGGGCTCCATGAAATGTTCTCGGGGCGGCGCCGGACCTGGGGCCGAAGAGCCGATGATGTCGGGCAAGACCTTGGGTGAGATGCTGCAACGCCTTCATCAGGCGCCCATGGGATGGAAAACCACCAACCATGTTGCCATGGCTTCATCTTGTATGATATTTTTATGATAGTTTATATACATCTATGATACATCATTATATTGTTAATATAATATTATATTGTTTTTATACAAGTTGGCTTCATCTTGATATCTTTATGATAGTTTATATAAACAACACTGATATGGAAATGATCTATCAAATGTTATTTTTTAAGAATGTCTTTAAATGGTGGATATGGTGGATTTTCCATGTCGCTTTGTAAACATTCACTATGGCATTTCAGTTCAGTGTATCGACCAAGATGGTTTTAGAATAGGGATTGTGCATGAATTCAAGCTGAAGCCCTATCAAAAAGACCAAATTGAGATATGGGAGTGGACGAGTGGACAACAAAAACCTATGATCCTCCACAGTTTGGGAGTATGCTTCCAGGATGTTGTTTTTATCATGTTGATGTGCATTCCCAAAAACGATCAGATGATCCAAGAATTCATGGCCAAGGTAAAGCCACGGAATGTCGCATCACACTTCACAAAGGGTGCATAGAGGGGGAACTAGAATTGGAATACCATCAAGAATGATGAAATGATATGAAATGTGTGTTTATGCAGTTTGGTATATAGTCACTTGAATGAAAGAGGCTAACACCCCTCAGTATTGCAAACAGCCACATGTTTCATACTGGAAGAAAACCTCATAGACCTTGAGGTGGTGACCAGATTTGCCAAAGACTTATGTGAAAACAAAATTTGATTTGGGGTAAGAAACCTCCAAAATCCCTTTAAATTCCCTTGGAACCAACCAACATCCGCCTGCACCCGCTACTCAATTGCCGTGATCAGAAATTCGAAGGAGAATCAAGAGCTCCAACGAGTGCATCACGAGTTATCGCAGCAAAAATCCCGCAAGAGCAGCAAGGAGGCTGGGTTGCTGATGGGAGACGTTGTGGAGATACCCAACAGGGAGCTGAGATCTGACACTGTGCTGGCTGAAGAGCCAAGTAAGTGGAACGCTTTCAAGCGTTTGTTGTTTTTCATTGGGTTGATTCCCGGGAAATTCACAAGATAACGTAATTGTTTCCAACTATTGTAAGGTTAGGGGTCTCCTGCAACTGTTTCCTTCATCCACTTGGTTGTGAAGCCATTTGTACCTTCAACTAGTCCAGGTGAGACATGTCCAGTTGTTTGACATCCCGAAACCTGATATGTGGCCAGCTGCCATCTTCAACCGCCAACCACTCATTTTGAGATACGGATGTTCATACTGACCAGACACTGGGTGTCATGGCGGCATGCTATTCACTAGCTAAACCGCTGGTGTAATGTTTAGTCCCTGTCTCTTTGTTGTTCAATTGCTATCGCCTATCTGGTTACATCACCTATCTCCGTGAGCTTGGTTCCATTTGACTATGCAGGTCTCGCTGGTTTCATGTATGATGCGCATGCATTAGACCCATATTCTGAATATTCTATTGAATCTCCATTTTGCTAAACCACCCGTTTCTGTTTGTCTCCAAATAAAAGCATTGTTCTTCGACGCTGTACATATTCCTTGTATCAGTGTTCTGAAACCGCTTTCCTGATTCGGCTCGCATGACTGCGTGAGACCTGTGCATCCATAGTGTCCCCATCATTGACACCCACTCCCCTTGCGATTCTGCGCCAGACATCCAAGAACCACTCTCCGATCCAGACACCAGGCGCCATGGCAGCCCAGCCACTCCAGGGGTTCAAATGATGATTGCTACTAAGATCCACCGGATTCAAAAAAAAGCTGGGTGGAAAAAGCTGCCCATAGACTCTGTTCAAGTGCTGTTTACTTGTGGCCAAGTAGTTCGCACATGGTGAAAATCTCGGATTTAGTTGACAACCATGAAGCTAGTTGATCAAAACCAACTGAACAAATCAGCAGTTTTCCTGGGTATTTTCCAGCTGACAACATTTTTGTTCAACCAGATTCAACGGAGAATTACCTAGTTGGATTTCTGGAAAATCATCCGCGCAATGAACCCATTTGGCACTCTTCCGCCATTGACCATGGCAACGGCTGATGTTCCATTCACGAAATATTTTAAGCACGGCGGATTGTTAAGTGCAATATCATCCTTTGGAATTGAACCATTTCTTCATTGAGATGGCGATCACAACTGACAAAAGTGTTCGTATGATCTTCGGGTATCCTTGGAATATCTTGGAATAATTCGCCAGGCAAGTATCCGCAATGGCCACTGTATCGCCCTGTGACTTGGTGGCTGCTTTAAAAGGGAATCATGTGACCAAGGGCTGCACACATGGTGGTTTATTGGGATTGTACCACTTTCTTCCAGATCAGTGGCATAGGATAGTTGTTGCATGTCGTTGCATGTTGCTACTTACTGCTACTTGTACACTTTGTCTATATTTGTCTTGTCCAGTGGATAAGAGACCAGAGGAGGCAACAGTGCCTCGTCGAGATGTAGAATTCCTGATGTATCTCATAGTTCCCACCACTGCTATGATGGCAAGGATAAAGAAAACACTTGCCATTGCAAGGATCGCTGGATATCATCAACCAGTACTTGTCAGCCATCATCATCATCATCAGCATCAACAACAACATCAACATCAAAATCGTCATCGTCATTGTCATCGTCATCATCAACATCAACATCAACAACCACTAACCATCATCACCAACCAGCATTGAAAATGTTGTAAGATCATCACCTTCCCTGAGGCCGGATGAGAGGAGTTTACATCGGAGGCCTTGATCGATGCCTTGGGACCATGCGCTGACAGGTACACCACTGGATGTCATTCGTATGACGGTAGAATTCTTGAAGATCACTTTTTCGGCATAGAGTGACCCCTTGCATGTTCTCTGTGTAGGGGGAAGTTCATGAATTCCCAAAGAGAATTGGTGTCCATGATTTCGGACTCATCACTGTGAAGCAGTTACAGAGGTGACTTACTGGGACGAACTAAGTTCCATTGAGGATTTTCACATGCCATAGTCATCCATAGTCCACCACGTTTAGAAGCTCCTATCCCGGCAGATCTTCGGATTTGCCAGAAGCATCGCTGTTCGATGTTAGCAAATCTACTCAGACCCTGTGGTTTTGTTGTCAAATCTGGTGGAAAAAAACCAGGTTGCTACATGTTTGCGCTACATGTTGCTACAATGTTACAATGTAAACGTCGCTTGGAAATTCGACTGTGGTGAATCCTGTGCTCCGTGCCGTTGGTTTCGCACGGCACCGAGCCAAACGGCGATGGTGGCTGCGCACTGTGGCAGCTTTGGTGATCAAAGCTGCCGTGGATGGTCAAGTTTGGCGCAAGACAACTAAATCATCAAAATATCAGTAATAGTTTGCTATAGTTATGGTTATATATGCAACTAATATAGCTGAATATAACTATAGTTTTTAAGTTCACCCAGAAAGATGGAGATCTCTGCGTTGTTTTTGACCAAATGAAGGGGAAAGGCACAAAATCTGCCGTGAACTCAGCGATGGCTGTTGCCTCAGGCCCAAAGATAGTGAGGCCGACATCCACCTGTTTGGTACGCAAAGTTCAAAAGTTTTGACCATCCCAAAAACTGATGAATTTGGAATGCCGACTGCGCGTTCGAAACCCTGCACGGCGACAGATTGGAGCGTCACGCAAAGTCAGAAAAGAACAATCGAACCTGCTGCCATTGCCGAGAAATCTTCAGTTCCTTGACATGAACAACTGCTCTATACGCATACAAATACCGGAAATCTTGTCCATGTCCCCTTTCTTCTCAAAACATGAGTTTTTGTTGAACCCAAGATGCTTAAAAGGTGCGATCCCTGAATATTACGGGTATATGAACTACTACCAGTTATTACCATGCTTCGTTTACAGGATCTTATGTGTCCACAGTTGTGTCACGCACCTATTAACAAACAAAGCGGTTCTCATGGGGGAGCTGCCACATCCATCACATCCATCTCACTTAGTCAGTGGCAAGCACAGTTCATCAATCCCTCATTCCTGCAGTCCCATAGATGGGTTGGTTCACCCTAATTCCTGGCCATTCACCCCATCATCATTTCTATCACTACTGCAAAGCCCAAAGCTTTCGTTTTGACACAGTTGATTTCTTATAACGGTTTTGTTCACCATTTGGCACCAGAAAATCGTCAAAGGTCAGCTGAAGGCGCCTTCTTTCTCTGCTTGCACGTCTACTTGGACGTGTCCTTTCCCCAACAGAACCATCTCAATGCCCGAGCCCGGAAGCCAAAAGCATCAGTTTTATGAGATTTTTATGAGATCATTGCCATTGCTCGCTTCTTAGATGTGTTAATGATATGAATGATTTTGCTTATGGGGTGTCCATCACCCTATCTTTCTGAATCAGAATCCGCAAGATGGAAACCTCGACCTTGTGAGGTAGATCTCATCTACTTGGATCTTTGCAATTTAGAAATATGTCTTTGGTCCATGAATTTTTCATCCCAGAGCGGAAGCAAAAATGTTGCACTCCAATATATGCGGTAAGAACCATCATTTTCCCCTAGCTTTTCCCTTAAATCAATCCATGAAATCCATGAAATCCACAAACATCGCATCTCCCAGTTGCGCGTGGCGCCAAGGCCCTTCGTGCGTTATATGCGCTGCATGTGGTGGACCACCTGCGAAAGGTGAGCAATCGAAGAAACCGATATGGGATGAACATTTGTAGATGTTAATAAATGATACCTATAGACATTATCGAAGGAAGTTTAGAAGTCAAACTTCCGACAATATGGACAGATGGAAAAGAAGAGGTGGGAAGAGTCAGAGAAGAGAAGAGAAGAGAAGAGAAGAAGAAAGAAGATCAGAGAAGAGAAAGAGTCAGAGGAAAGAAGATGCAGGCGCGCGAAAAGGTAGAAAAAGTCGCAATTCATTGTGTTTTTCCACTGATTTGTGGCTCCGGAGGGTCGAAAAGTAGGCTCGCTAAAGCGGCGGGTGCGGAGCCTTCTGGCTGAGATGAAAAATTGCACGCTGTTGTGGCGCGAAGCACATTTGGAAGTGAAAAAGCTAAAACCACCTCATGTCCGGAACATTTTTGGCAGTTGTGATGTTGAAAAAGTGAACGCCATTGTGGCGCGAAACACATTTGGAAGTCAAAATGTACAAAACACTTCATGCTCGGATCCACTTTGTTGAAAAAGTTCACGCTGTTGTGGCACGAAGCATATTTCGAAATCAAAATATTCAAAGCATCGCATGTTCGGAGCACTTTTGAACTTGAGATGTTGAAAAGTGCACGCCGTTGTGGCGCAAAGCACATTTCGAAGTAAAAAAATGCACAAAACACTCCGCGTTCAGAGCACTTTTGGAAGATGAGATGTTCAAAAAGCTGACGCTGTTGTGACGAGAAGCACATTCCGAAGTCAAAATGCACAAAACACCACATGTTCGCGCCACTTTTGTACGTTGAAGCGTCGTTTTGTGTGGCAGGCGCAAGGGATTTTGCACCCTGCCAAGAGTGAGCAAAACGTGAGGGTTTTGTGTGGCATTCCCAAAAGCGATGACAGGCGTGGGACATTCGAAGAGGATCTGCAAAGATGGATTTCGCGTGGCAGGCACAGTACAAGAGACATTTTCATCAGAGATGTTAAGAGGTCAGGCCGCTGATTTCCTGAGAGGGGTTGCATTTTGGAGCATCAGATTTTCAGATTTGCGAAGATGATTTTGCGTGACGGGCGCAGGGTTTTGTATAACCTGGCCTCACTTTTTTCGTGGCAGGCGCAATACTTTAGACACATGGACTGGAAAAATTGCAAAACATATTGGCACAAGGCCGTCAGCTCTGCACTCAACTTTCCATTCTTGTCTCTCAGAATTGCTTTGTTTTTGTTGTTGTCAACTTCGAAAATCGGAGAAGCCTCGCAGAATTGTTTCGTCTTTGACGTTGTCAAGTTCAAAAATTGAGGACGTTTCGCAGAATTGCTTCGTTTTTGATGTTACTGTCAGCTTGAAAAATTGACGAAGTCTCGCAGAATAGCTTCGTGTTCAAACTTGCAGATAGACAGATAGATAGACAGATAGATAGATAGATAGACAACTACAACTATAACTACCACTACGCTACAATACACTACTACTACAACTACAAATACAACATACTACACTACATTGCACCACAATGATTACACTACACTACACTAATAACATCTAATTACACCACACTACACTACACTAATTGCACTAATTACACAACGACCACACCAACAACGACGACGACCACGACAACTACAACTACAACTACTACAACTACAACTACTACAACGGCTACGACGACGACGACGACTACTACTACTACTACCACAGCAGCTACAAATACAACTACAACTACAACTACAATACATTACACTACACTAATTACACTGCAGTACACTACAGCCTTAACTGCAAATACAACTACAACTACCCGACATTACACAACAGTACACTACACTAATTATATTACACTACACTACAACTGCAACTACAACTACCACTACATTACATTACACTACATTACACTACATTACACTCGACTACACTACAACTACAACTGCACTACACCACACTACATCCAGCAGTTGTGCTGAGGTGACCACTGCAAACACTGCAACCACTCCGAAAAACACAACTCGAACCACCTTTCGCTCCATCAGTGGATTCGCTGTGCCATCCGTGATTCACAACAACCAACCTCTCATAGGTTTCCTATTTTTGAAAATTCCGCCACCGCCTTGTGCGGTACTACTGGTAGTAAAATATAATGGTAGTCATTATACTCTTATATGGATATCATATTCATGTTAACGATAGTCATTATTTTTTATATCTTTAGACTTGTATAGATCTATAAGCCACTTTTATTTCTTTAAACGGATGTTATGATTAGTTGGACCAAAAAAATAAAATGATAATAGTGATAGTCATGATTATAGCAATAAAAATAATGATAATGTTTATAGCGATGACACAAATGAAGTAGGAATCAAAGGAATAATAAAAGTGACGATAAGAATCATACCAATATGAATCCCAGCTATTGTTGGTGTGAAAATCCAGGGCGCCAGGATTTTTACCAGTTGCCAAATGAGATTTTTGGGGCGAAAAAAACAATTTGAAGCAAAGATTATTGGAAATATGCACGTTGCGTAATTGCCAAGTTGCAACTGTCAGGTGAGAATAGCTGTTGACTACGTCCCACTTGTTTGGAAACATCTCAATGATATCTTGTGATATCTCAATTCTTCGGCATGTCCCAGTTATGAGAGGGTCATTCTTTAACGGCACACCGAGGCTCGAGGAGAAGATCCTGGCCACCCAGGTCAAGCGGAAAAGGGTTTCACCACCGCGCGGGTGTGGCAACCAAAGTCGGAAGTCGGTGCTGGTTTGGTTTTGAGATCACCAGATTTCCTCTGGATTTGTTGGGAGAAATCATAATTAAACCATGCAATGTCACCTTTTGACTGGCAAGAATTTTGGAGAGTGAAGATAAGGGCCCAACCCGGGGGTCCTTTTACTGATGCCACTTGTCCGCAGATCAGCTTGAGTTCCATTGTTTGCGGCGTTGACATTGGTGCGATTTGGGTTTCCCAGCAGGGTGAGACATTCCCAATTTTGCCACGTATTCCCTTTTTCTTTAAAATATTGCGTTTTTGTTGGCTGCTCATGTTGTGTAGTTTTTATTTGCCATTTTGGTGTGAATATATGAACCTGTCCCGCGATTTTTGACTATTGTTGCAACATATCTAAATATAGTTTGTAAGAGTACAAACAATTTTTTTACACGTTGTATGTGTAATGTATGTATGTATGTATGTATGTATGTATGTATGTATGTATGTATTGATGTATGTCTGTTTGTCTGTCTGTCTGTATGTATGTATGTATGTTGGTATGTATGAATGTAATGTAATGTAATGTAATGTAATGCAATGTAATGTAATGTAATGTATGTATGAATGTATGGTAATGTAATGTAATGCAATGTAATGTAAAGTAATGTAATGTATGTATGTATGTATGTACGTATGTACGTATGTACGTCTGTATGTATGTATGTAATGTAAAGTAATATAATGCAATGTAATGCAATGTAATGTAATGTAATGTAATGAATGTATGTATGCATGCATGCATGTATGTATATACATATATATATACATATTATTTATATATATACATATATACATATTATATATATACACATATTATTTATATATACATATATATATACATATTTATATATATGTATATATACATACATACATACATATATATATATTTACATATATACATATTATATATAGATAGATATATATATATATATGCATCCCCAAATTTCAAGGTGTATCATTCAGATTTTTTGTTGCTGGCCCCATTTTTTTTGTCTGACCGAGGTCTTAGTCTTGTGCCCCTTCCGTTCCGTGTGTTACGAATTTGTTGGGAAACCCAGTGGTTTTCAGCGACAATTATCCCAGCAAATGGAGATTGATCTATCCCAAAAATAACTGATTTTCATTCGGCCGATTTTCTGGAATGACCAATCAAAACGAAAGCGTATGTCTTGGGGATACGAATGGATCTTAGTACAAACAGCAACGAGGTTGGTTACAAGACCATCCAATTCATGCGGATATATTCTGGTTTTGTATCAAAGCGATGCATATTTATAGCTTAAAGTGGTGATAAACCATGGAACGGAATGATGTCCCAGGATTTGAAACAGCTTCAAAAATGGATGTGAACTTGGCGGGGGTCGATCTTGTTGAGCCACTTGATAAAAACCACTGCAATACTCGGCCCTGCAGTAGGCAACCATGTGGCACTTTCTGATCTGTTGATCAATTCGTTAAATAGGTGCAAAGAGACCTCAGCTGAAGTTGGAGTGGTTTTTGTTCTGGAGATGGGAGAAGAGAAAAAAGTGCTATGTTTTAACAATAGAAGATAGGTCCAGGTCATCTGCTATTTTATGGGTTATTCATTGGCTATTGATCTATTATTCACGACTTGTGCTGTAGGACATGAATAGCCAATAGGATTTGGCTGTCCCCTCATTTTGGGTGCCCAGTTGTGTGTCTCAATTCCCTCCTCAATTACCCTATCTCGGGCTGGATGGTGGATGGTATCCCAATCTCAAATCGCATCTTATTGACAGGTTTTACATTCTATCGCATCTATATGTGTATACACACAGGGCATATTTGTATGTGATGTATGTGTACATAACTATCCATACAATATGTGTAAATAGAAGGCTTCCCATGTCACTGATATTCCGAGGTGAAGCTGTTGATGGCCCTGATGCCAGAGAAGAAACAGGTCAGCATGGCTATGGCTGGATCGAATCAGCAAATACGGGGGGATGATATTCTGTTGGTGGATACCCTCTGGTCAAACATGAAATCCATTGAAATCTCCTACAAGTGGAGGTGTTACTGGAGAAAAAACATCTATGAATGGGGGAAACGTCCATTGCCATGTTTGATTGGTGGGGGGTAATGATCATAATGTTATGGTAGTGGGAAATTAGCAATTCTTGGTGGCTGATTAGGGGATACTACATATCCTGAGGACACAGCCAAAAGTCTGACAAAACCAGTACCAATCATTGGCAGAACTTCTCCAATTACCATGGCGAGATTCCCAAAATGGAGAAGTTTTGGAGGCATCGATCACAGATCACAGCAGAGGTGAAACATAAAGACCGCTTCGAAGAGGACTTTGGCGCCCGGGAGGATGACTCCTTTGTGTCTCGGCACACCTTTGCTTCTTTGATTGGTTTGCGTGGCCGTGTTGATGAAATGATCACCAACTCGCTGCACTAAGATATCCCAAAGAATGGGATGACTTCATTTTGTTTCTTTTGTTTTGGGTGAGAATGTACATGAAACATCATGAAACCGCGCTAATGATATATCATGATATCCCAATGGTTCTCGGGTGTGAATTTGGTTGCCGTCATTCTTCGGATTTTCTCATCTAGGCATCGAAGCCTGCAGATTATCAGCACCTCTTTGGAGGAGATTTGGGAAGCGGACTTGGAACCATTTGGAACCATTTGGAACCTATGAAATATATTAAAATATGATGAACTACAACATTTGGGGGTGAACATCCGTAAATACCAGCTGAGACTGAACAGAAGGGCACCAGAGTTTTGACCTATAGCCATTCAACCAGAGAATTCGGGGGATACTTGATATATGTGTGATCAACAAGAAACCCCGAGATGTTGAATTGCTAATGCCCAGAGATCAAACGATGATGATTGGATACCCAAAAACTTGGATGGTCAATTCTTAGAATGACCAAAATCTGTCTTTTTGGATACACGGAAATCAAATGACGATCAAATGCACCAAATGAGGACTTCGGTCTGAAGAGCCAAGCAGTTTTCCTGGTTGCGGGTCGACCTGTTTCTTGTGAAAACATCAAAGCAATGCCACATCTGGAACACTTCTTGGAGTAATTTCTGAGGTAAATTCTAAAGCAGAAACAAACGCTAGACCTGAATGAACCACTGCAACCAGCGGTTACCACTGTGGCGCGCACACGCAGGAAACAGCGATGATCGTTTTCGCCTGGGTATAGCTTTGTGGAAGAAGGCCAGCGGTTTCATCCCGCCCTGGATATGTCTGGATTTCACCCCTTCACCGGTGAAGGCATTGACATCGGTGACAGGCCATGCGGCTTTACGCGCCTTTCCACCGAGCTGATATCCTCATTTGTGAGCAGCTCAAGGACGACGATGACCGGAGGTTTTTATCAAGATTGTTGCTGGTTAGTGGAACGGATTTTTGGACCTGACATGTTAGTAAACACAAGGAAACATAAACTCTAGATGCAAGTAGCGCATGTCCTAGCCCTAGCAATGTTTGTGTTGTCTCTGCTCCTTCTTTGGAATTGACAGATTTCTTGCGGTTCCATTAGTTTTCTGCCACATTTCAAGGGCCAATCGGCCAATCGTTATGGCCCATTTCATCATTTCATCAACCAGAAATCATATCTTTTCCACTCATCTGAATCATGAATGTATGAAATGTGTATGAAATGTATATGAAATGTATATGAAATGTATGGATCATGGATCCTCATGGAGTTTTCCGAAAGTCACCCAAGGCTCACCCCTGGGTCTACGGCAGATCACCGGAGCCGAAGGTGAAAGGCGCTGGGTAGGTCCCCCAAAAATTCGCCAAGTTTGGGGGACCTACCTGGAACGGGACTTGATGGATTTGATGGCTGATTTGCTGAGCCAATTCTAGCCAACAAGCCAATCATCATGATCAGATCTAAATTAGATCTGTAAAAACGTCACCCATAATCAATGATAATCAAAGAGAATCACAATCATGAACAGTTCTGAAGTGATCTGTGCGCGACTCACGAGGCGCCGCGACTACGATTTCTTGTCCTCGGTGGAGTTGTGCATCGTGGACCGCGCCGATGTGCTGAGAATGCAGAACTGGGAACACGTGCAGGAGGCGCTGCAGATTTCGTTGCTGGTTCCAGGTTGAAAATGCTGGTAAAACATGATTAAACCCTGAAAAATTGTGCTTGATGGAAATTAAACCATCCAAAAATGGAAGTTTAACACAGAGTTTTATCATCATGAAAGAGGAATATGTACAATGTAAAGATATTCCAATGTGGCCCCTCAAGATGAACAGATCCAATACTAAACAGTGTTTCTAAGGCTGTATTTGGTATCAGGAAGAGGTTTGCGGATTGTTCATATCAAGGAGGGATATTACAAGATATTTGTGTAATTTGTGTACAACCAGAAGAAGTAGGCTAAACGGTTCCTGTCTTGTCCGTCAGGTGATGCAGGTGGTGAATCGCAAACCTCAGGGTGCTGTCGGGCCGATGCCGGGGATGTTTATAGTGTCAGACAGATTATATTTTCTGAATCTCCAGCTGCAGCTTTGAATTTTTTCTAGTTGGGGTTGATGTAAACCTGGAATTATTCGAACCCATAGCTTGCTGGTTGCTGGTCATATAATTTTTCAACATTTGCTGTTCATTGGTTATCGTTGGCTGCATTTGCCTCTTTGTTGCTTGTGTACCGATGAGTGTGGCTTTCACATCTCCACTGATCTCCTTTTGTTGACTGCATTTCATGTTGCAGCTTTTATCCTGGGTGAGTTACAGGAGTGAACACATACCCCCTGAGTTTCATTGCATCATTGCTGGGGAAGGGTTATTCCATTGGATGTAGTGGGAGATGCAACTAACAATTGTGGGAAGATGATGCTGCTTGAGAACATGGCACATATGATTTCCTCGATGTAAATATTGACTGGTTTCTTAAGAAACACTAGTGGAAGATAATCATCACTCAGTTCTGATAAATCAAGATCATCACTGATCATGAGTGTACACCTGAAAGTAAATACCTCTGTTTAAAAAAATAAACGTTTAGTAACGGATTTCTTCATGGGATGGGATTCCCGTCCAGGTTTAGGCAGCATCGACATCAGTTGCCTGCGGCCCCAATTTGCCGACGGCCGTGCCCGGGAGTTCCGGCAGACGGTGCGGGGACCCGGGGTTAAGGCCATTCAGACCTCAATGGGTTGAGATAAACGGAACTTTTGGAGGTAAATAGGATCAAATCTCTCACATGTCGCAACCCATTTTATCCATTCTCAATGCTTTTTCTGAGGTGGTGACCTCGAATGGTCAATCCCTGGATGTGGGGAGCCCAGGTGAAGATTTTCGGTGAGTTTCCTGCCGATTTTCTATATCCAAGTTGTCTGAGGCGGATGCGCTTTTCAAGCTGTCCTGTGCCCCTGCAGGTTCCCGATGATCACGCATCATTTGCAATAGGAAATCCATTCCGTGAGTTGCCATAGGATTAGAGAAGTTAGAATCATGTTGAGTTTCTGTTTCGGTGTTCCACACATCTTGCACTTTTTTATGAGCTGAGCTCATCAGATGCACAGTCTGCTTTGGCGCCGGACCCGCAGTTTCTTCGGCGCCGAAAGAGAAGTCCCTCGCTGCGAGGTGGGGTCGATGCCGCTTCAGTGAAGGAAAAGGGGACAAAAATTGGCTGAAAGGAACTGTAGCATCTTAGTACACCCTGACAATTACCCAAAACAATTTTTTGTGAGGTTCTTTCTGTGGGAAGATTCAATATGAGTCAATGTTTTTGGAACCTTTGATCACTTTGATCCTGAAGACTTTAGGATGAGACCAACCATTTGCTAAGTTCGGGAATCCCTGAGGGATCGGCACGATGCCATGGTGAATCATCTGGAGACGCCGTAGCATGCTGTAGCCAGTTGCTGAGATGTCGGCTCCAACATCAACGACCTTTATTCAACTAGGTGGAACTGGGTGAAACTTGAAACTCCAAGCGGATTTCCATGATTTGTCTTGATTTGTCTAAAATACCCAAGTTTTTTCTAACAAAGTTTCCACCAAGTGATGTTTTGGAGGCTGCGAGCCCCGCAATTGGGTCGCTCCAAGAAGGGTGCCAGTCTCGGTTCCGGCTTCGGGCATTGAAAAGGTGAAAGCCCAAGATTAATGTAGTTCTTCCCGTTACTGGATGTTAAACTTAACCAATTAAGTTCCCAATTTAATGGCTAATGATGGAAGTTAATGGTTCCCAGTATTATGTTTGACATGTTTAATGGTGGAATTTAGACCAAAAAGTAATCCCAAGATTGTCGGATTCTTTCGCAAGTCTTCATGTTGCTCTACACCTTGGTCACACTACCTTGGGTTGATGACTTACAAGATGCTTCGTGGCCGTGTTCCCATTTTCCGATTGGCCCCACTAGGAAAATAAACATTTACGTCCAAATAAGTGCCATGAACACACTGATGTTTGCTTTGATCCAAACTCTTTTGAAGACCTAGAGACCACATTCGCACATTGCTCAAAAGTCCTCTCCGCATTTGTAACACGGCTACGTTTGAATCTTGGAGTGTGTATTGGGTGTTCCAGTGTAAATCCATATGTCACCCATTTATTTCCTGGTGCTCTCAACTTTCACCAGGTTTTCAGTCTATGAAGGTCACCTCATTGTGAATTCCACAAGAATCCCTAGCAGTTGAAGTGCCCTTTGTCGGATTGAGGTCGCACACTGGATCTGAACGCAGATGAGGATGAGGAAACCGGTTGGTCGTGGCTCGGCTGATTTTTGATTGGAAGAAACACAACATGGACGTTTCTGGATGGAACAATTGAGCCGGCCACATTCACTCCAATATCCAGAAGGAACTCACATTGCTGATTTAACGAACCAGGCGTGCATAAACCATGTGGCGGTATTTGTTGGTTCATTGTTGGTTCATTGTTGGTTCATGGTAGCAGCTGATCCAGGGAAATTGGTTCATGGTAGCAGCTGATCCAGGGAAATTGGGCACGTCCGCTTCAATCCATTTGAAGTGCTTTGGAACTGAGTCAATCTGAACTCGTTGCCCAAGATTGATCCATGAATGTGTTGTTCAGTAAACGGCTACAAAAAAAAACATGTTTCAGTTGAACTGCGAAGGAAATAGTAGCATGTAATGACACCCATCTCATGTACTGAATGTTCTTGGCCAGGCCTGTTGATGTATGATCTCAACTCCCACAGACAACTGCCCCTATGGGTAGCGAAGACCTCTGGGATATTGCTGGTTGGTTTCAGACCTTTGTCCGCTTCTGTTTTGTTTCTAGGAGTTGGTTCTGAGACCATCCACTTTCCATACCAATAGTTCTCCCGTTTGTAAACTTTGATTTGTATATATCGTTCAGTTTTGACTATTGGTTGCATTGGTTGCTGAAAGCTTTGGGCAAGATGTTGGGCAAGTTATACCTTTACCAACATCTTCAGGATTCCATCCAACATATCTATTGATCGACAATCATTCCCGTAAAGGCGTACGGTTCAAACGTCAGACCGAGTCATACCTTCTGATATACCAAGGTACTGATTCAATCAACAAACATTCGAGGGCAGGGCCAGATCTGAGGCTGCAGATGCTTAAGTCGATGGAGCCGAAGGAGGCGACTCAGCTTTCTTTATTTGCAGGGTATCTAAGAGTTGCTATAGGTTGAAGCCAAGAAAAATTGGAGGATGAACCATCACTGGATGTCGAGTGATATACCAGCAATGATCTATTGAATCAGTTGGGTCACTAAGATACGGTGGATGAACTAATGATGTTCGATGATGTCTAAAGTAAGCACGCACCATCACCAATGTCTTCATAACTAGAACCTTGCGGAAGCAGTGCTTTTGAAGTGTCCTAAATATTGATTAATGGCTAGTTGTGATGGTTTCACGGAAGCCGTCCACCATTTCAGTTTGTTAAAGCTTGGACCAAGTTTGAAATGAAACCAGAGATTGGCAGATGGGTTGAGCCATTCCTCACCAGGCCGCAGCCGGCTCCTGTCGTGGCATTGCCAAACTGGTGGGGCAACCTGTGCCACAGAATCGTAAGAGGAATCCCTTCCTAACATTCATATTTTCATATCATTAAAGGATCATAATCTTAAACAGCAAACATCATCAACCATCAATTTAGTGGGATTCAATGGCAATATCACCACATGGGAAATATCATGGGATGCGGGATGGGATGATGGGATTGCAGCCTGCAAGTTTGGCTGCTGTTTGGCATGAAACATTCCGAAGTTGGAACAGCAGCATCCCAAAATTTATTGCAAGGCCACATCGAAAACGCCTCAATTTCTATGGTGTTGGTGCAAATCAGGGAACGGAATACACAATGATCCTTTGCATTCAACTTTATTGCTGGCACTAACATGGTTTGAAAATCTCTTACCTCAATCCTCCAACCCCAAAAACTGCCTGGAAACTAATTGTTGTTTAGCTTCAACTTACCTTCAGAAAATGTTTCGAAACTTCAGAGACTTCTCTCAATTTCACCAGTCATTTGCAATGGCCGATGACCATCCCTAGCCTCGAAACTCTGGCAGAGCAACTGGAAGAGTTGCAGGAGGAGGCGGGGCTGAGCCACACCCCGTGCAATGCGAAATATAGCGACGAGATGCAAATGATAAACCAAAGATAGTCAGTAATCCACCCAGAACATGCACGATACGTCATGCACATGTGCCTTCGTATTAGATTAGCGAAACATGTAGTAGGCTAGGTATCCACAGTTCACCCACTTAGCATCCAACACCAAAAATTCGCTCCAAAACAACACAAGTGGGGGGGCTCAGATTCTGCAGGAAGAGGAATTCATCCACCATGAGATTTTTGAGAAGAACTGCTACGAACCCCTGCAGCCCATTGACGGTGCACCTGGGCCCAACCGCGGTGCTGGACGAATTTCTTTCCCCGGTTGGATTGGATTCTTCGAGGGTCAAGAGCCACCATTGAGACCCTCGAAGAATGCAGCAACTCCAAAAGTTTTATGGTGGACAGTTCAAGACTTGAACGCATGTGTTTTTGATCCAATGCCCCCAACTGCTCTGCTTGATTCATCCAGATGTTCAGCGTCGTGTGGATCAAATCCAAACTGCTGGCTGGTTTCAGCATGTTTGTTTTCTTCCCAACTGGCTATGGTCACACATGTTTTTGTCTCATGATTTGCAAGATGGTGGCCAAACTCCTCGTCAACACCCACTTTGGGTGCGAAGATCATCGTGTTTGATTTGTTACCCCCCATCTATCCGATCTATCTGCAAATTCTTGTTCATTTGCATCAACCCCATTCGAGTTCCCTGTTTCGTACACAATTTCAGAACCGAGGCACCTTTGATTGTGGATGTCGGCGCCAACGTGGGGCTGTTTGCCCTTTGGGCGCGAGAGCGTTGGACAAAGTGCCAACTGTGACTTGGCAGCAGGTTTCTTGCACCTCTCGGCAATCTTTTCCCAAACATGGCCCTCAAAAGTCCTGGGCCAAAATCTGGTGACATCCCTTCCCGAATCAAGACACCACAGCTAAGTCGACCCCAACCGACATTTCCTCACTTGAACTGCAGGATTTGTATCGAGCCCCTTCCGCCAAACCTGGAAAAGTTGCAGGAAAACTTGGAGGAGGCAGAGATGGTGAGTGTTTTGCCTTGTGGTTGCCATCACATCACCTTGTTCCGGTGGTTTCAATTTGGTGTGTCGCAACCATAAAAGATATCCACAATTAAGAAGCTTGTTTGGTGGATTGCACCGATGAGACCATGAGATCTTGAATTTGAGTACCGTAGGATCGACGTGATGTGAGCTTTTGCGTATCTCTTAGGATCGGTCACGAGTGATACTAAGACTTGAAACATGGCTTCTGGAATCACAACAGCCAGGTGAAGGACGTGCTGGTGCTCGCCGCTGCTGTGGGCGCTCAAGATGAGGATGGGATTGTGACGTGCCTGGAATCCTGGAGCATTTCATGTCCCAAAAGCTGTGGGGGATGATCTCACTGGGTTCGTTATATCGGCTTTGGATGCTGAGATCAGATATCCAATGGAACTCCAAAGAAATGGGGCAATCGGCCGATGTTCGGTATCCAACTCCTCGCTGACGTTGGGATCGCCAGGTGGCCGACTTCGCCTACTTTCCCTGGGCGCCTGGGGAGTCTACGAGACATGCACAGGAGGCCGCGGGATTGGTATTCGATTGGTGATTTGATATGATTTTGGTCTTTAGGTGCATCCCACACTATCCTTGAGAAATACCCACTGATTAAGATGTGGATGTATGGATAATCAATGTGAATGTGGCTGGTTATATTCCCTCAACCTCTGTGGTTTATGAACTTTCTATTTCAATGCGGTTGGATAGACCCAGTCCGTTCGGATTTCTCTGCTAGATGAATACCCCAAAATGGCTCATGTCAACCGAGAAAATGAAGCTGTAGACCATGGGATTTAGAGGGTTTTCCCATGGTTTTCCCCAAATGTTCAAAGATGTTTGGCAAAATATAGACTTGTTACGACTTGTTATTATGATATTATATACTATATTTTACTATATTTTACTATATTTTATACTTTTATATATATATATACATATGATGACATACTATATAACTTAGTTAATACGCAACCCATGTTTTCGACCATGAGGCCGCTGAGCAGCGCGAGCGCCTCTGGGCAGCAGCAGAGACCTCGGGCGTGACAGCTCCGATGCTTGGTGGAAAAGTTACGGAAACCGACGGAAAAGATCGGGGGAAATATACAGAAACATCATCAAACCATCCTGAATACACTGAATACACATTTCAATCTTTTTCGGGGTGCTATAGTATGTTTGGGCGCATCTATTTTGCATCCGACATTTTCGCATGCAATTAATACGTTTGGAGTACTTTGCATCCATTTTGTTAGCTATCTCTAGCGATCTATATTTTGACTTGTACTCAAGACAGAAGACCTGCATATGCTGTGGTCTGTGGGTTAAGCATGGCGAAAAAATGATCAATCCTCCACTGTTCCGGTTGGTTGACATGTCTAGGAGATCAATAATCGCAAATAGGAATTTAACTAACCACTTATGGGGGCGCACCTTCAAAAATGGTGGTTTACCTTCAAAAGTGGTGCAAAAATTGCGACAACAAATGGCCATGATTTCAAATGATGCAGAATCATTTTCCAGTGCGTTGTGGAGTGTTTCAAGCAACAAGATTTTCTTACCGGAAAATGATCGAAGATGATCCAGCTTGGGCAAGGGATCACTCAAAGAGGGCATCAGTATTTGCTGAGGTGTTTGGAATTTGGATCCTCCATGCTTCAACATATTCAGTGGCTAAATGATGAGGCCACAGTTGAAGAGACTGGCCACGCCACAGCTGCAGCAGTCCTTCCAATGTTTCTTGGTGGGGAGACCCCTAGCAAATTAATAATGTTGTCGTTTTTTTGGCCAAAAACTGACTTAGGCAAAAGGTAAGAAGGGTAAACGAAGGACACAACAGCGAAACAATTTGGATTATATTGCAAGTAATCATGAATCATGCTACCACAAGGGTGCTTTGCAACAAAGTAAGAAAAGACAATTTGGGAAGGTCAGATCCTGCCAGGAAGATGTAAACCCAAGGATATGTTCCCTACAATTTTGAGGTTCAAAAGCTGCCCAGAATTGCACGGCAAGAATTTGGCCAATATAAAGGACATGTTTGGACCCACAGAGGGATCTCTGATCTCAGCGACTTGACGCTGTCAAGGCTCTGTGCAGCGACTATCGACTTTGCTGCGGTCGTCGGGCCTGCAGGGTCCAGTGGAATTGTTGAAGGCTTCAATTTCAGGGGTGGAAGGGAATCATAGTTGGTATGTTCAAAAACCGATTTGTAAACCACCACAAGATTGGGTGTATCATAAAGAATCATATTAATATCGCCAGAATGCGACAAGAACTGGTGTCATTTGCTTTAGCTTGGAGACACATCTACAATCAGAAAATTTGACTCACCAAGTAGATCAGTCACTGCTTGTCGATTGGTCGTTGCAGGTTGATGTTGAAGGAGACGAGGACCAGTGAACCCAGTGAAGCCCTGCCAAGGAGTATGAAATCCATGCAAAACGAACAGTATTAGAAATCTAGGAATCTAGGGTTTTTTTTCTCTATGTTTGCTATTGAGATCTATTGATCCATTTTAAGGCTAGCCCGACATCCCATTTTCTTTCCGCGGGCTTTGGTTGCCAACCCCTCAGGAGGCTGTTTTCCAGAGCATCGATGAAGAAGATTGGCCACGGATCCGACAGGTGCAGGGCTTCGTCGGTTTGAAAGTGAGGATTGCAGGAGTTGATTTGTGACACATTCTGTTCTTTTTTGGACCTTAGCTTCGGCTGTTGACTTTTTGGATTCCTTGAGCTTCATTGATTGAGTTTGACCGTGAATCATCTCAGTCCCTCATCCAGTTGTTGACATCATCTGCTGATCTCCTAGTGAATGCTCGCCTCTCGACATATGCTCCACAGAGCATCAGAACGGCTATACCCGCTTAAAATCCGACAGCCCAAGAGTTGAGGGTCCTTTTTCATTGACTTTTTCTATTGGATTCCAATTGGATGTGGTATCAATATAGATGTTATCGTCCTGTGATTCTGTTGAAGAGATCTTTGTGGTGGTTTTTTTTAGCGCAGGTGGTGGCCGAAGTGCACGACATCCATGGCCGACTGCATCGCATCCAACAGCTCTTGCGACTGAGCACTGAGAAAACCGACATGGAGACTGGCGGACTAACTCGATGGGTACATTTTTTATGGTACTTTAATCTTGTGTCATACATCATACATGAGAATATTTACTGGCCTGCTAAAAAAAAAAAGTGATATTTTGCAGGGTACAGTGTCGAGAGATTGGCAATGGAAAATGTGGTGACCTCAAGAAGCAATGATGGGATGGGAATAAACACCTCAGCAAGGTTGGGGATTTGGAGAAAAAGTGAACGTATCCAGCAATCATGATATGACCAGCAATGATGTACATACAGCAAAAATGGAGGTATCTGGGGAGCCATGATGGTGACACAGACTAGGGATGTTGGTCATATCTGGGGAGGACACCATTAAACGTTCGAAGTTTGGATTGTTCGAGATTCTTCGACGATTTTCGGGGATGACAATATTTAGCCAGTGGTGTTCATCATACTCTCTGCAGCTGAGTGGATCCAGGAAATGAAAACCACTAAACGAAAGGATCGACTGATCTAGGATCTTTAGTCCTACTGCAGGAAATGGCAACTGAACATGACCCAACAGCTTCTGATATTTCATGACAACACATCCTTTAAGACTTTGACGATGCTGTGTCAGTGCAAAATCCAAAACTAAATTCAAAGATGAAGCCCAAAAGCATATTCCAACTTCCATTGAGACATTTGTGATGCAGATTTGTCCGCGATGGTACGCCATCCCCCTGAACTTCTTGTCGCTACTCGTGGTCCTTTACGCCCTGGCTACTGCACTGAAGTTCAGCGGAGCGGTGCCGGACCTCAAAGAACGAAGCTTCGTGCTGGCGGTCGTCAGGCCTTTCTCTTGTACAAAATCTGTGGCACCAAGGTCCAGAAAGCTACATCTTAACTCGAGTTTCGACACCCAAACATTGGAAAGGGGATCTGTTGGCATTCACAAACATCTGCAAAGCATCAATCTTTCAAGTCAAAGTTTTGTTCAAAATCCCGAATCCAGGCCATGGACCCTGGTCAACCTCGGATTCATAAGCTTGTTCTGACATTTCATTGGAGTACGGTACCATTTCAGGACCAGATTATCACATATTATCATTATTTGGGCCCCTCCAATTTTTTTAAGCCATCAAAATTATAACATATTAATTACATATTAAAACAATTCCACAGCTGCCTTTGGAAGGTGGGCCTTTTTGTTGGCCCTGCCATTTCTCTTCTTCTCCGTGGTGTCCTCTGTCCGCTGCGTGCAGCGGCTGCTGGCAGATGAGGCGGCCATGCTGCTCTTCAGGTGGGGGATGGGCTACTTGGGGATGTACATATCCATTAACTGTGGTTAATTGTGGTGAACTGTGGTTAAATCTATTTCGATGTTGATTACTGACTATTGATTGATATGGTTTTCCTAAGATGTAGCTGGAGCAACTAATTAACTTCAAAATGTGCCGAAGAATTGGCGCACTATCGGAGATAGGGCCGTCAGCGGATTGGGAAAGATATTAATCTTGTGATGGAGAATTGGGTAATACGGTATGACTGAAAAGCCTAGTTTGCGGCGATCCGACAGTGCGGCATGTTGATTTCCATCCATTGAAATGGTCACGTAAATCAATGGATTCTATGTAAGTCTATGTCAATCTATGTATCATGTTTTGGGGGCCTGGGTTGTTTAAGTAGCTTCATTCCTCCTGCCACAGCTGACTGCGCTGAAAACGCAGCTGTGAGGTACTGGAAGGATTCCACCGACGATCCCGGTACCAAGGAGAAACGTCACATCCCTGGGATGTATCAATAGGGTTCACTGGGACCCTATGGTCCATGAAGGGAAGGTCATGACCCTTGGCCTGCAATTTTGAGAAGCATTCATCATTGGTAAGCCTCAATCTTGTTGCTTGAAAGTCACCATTCAACTGTAACCAATATCATCCAATATCAATATCTCACATTTTTTCATGAACTTCCGCTCCTCTGGGCCTCACATCTCCAGGAGTTGCCGGAGAAGTTCCAGGGGGTCTTTTGGTTCAGCACCGATCCCTCGCCGGAGCTCTGCATCAACTTCCAGGCTGCGGCCTTCGATGCCGCTACCAGGCCAGGGAATGAAAGCCGATGCGAAGAAATGGATAGAAAAAATCCACCAAACATCTACCAAAACGGGTGAAAAAAGAAGTGAAATTCTTCAGAAGTGATGAGTTTTTGACGGATAAATCATTTGTAAATAGAGATGGGAACTTGGGTGATCCTACTGAACTTACTTTATAGCCAGCAAGTGGGTTGTAAAGCCTGATCAAGCCTCGCGTTGATTGTGAAAGTTGCAAAACTGATGGTTTGGGGTCCATCGTTCCTTCTAGCTCGCTGCTCACTTTTGATCTTGATATGTGTCTCCTATCGCATCAAATGCTGATGCTCTTCCATGTGTCAAGTCGACTTAACCCACCTGACATGGAATTGAGAATGCTCAAAAGTTGGTGATCTTATTCTTTCAGTTGGAGAATCTCTTTCCTCTTTCCCGTCCCTGAAATTCGATATATGTTTCACATCCCTGAGACCACGGTGCCTGGAGGACCATGAAGCTCTATCCCGGCAGCTCATATACATGGGTCTGGTGCGACAGCTGCGTGGGCTGGTCGTTTTACTTGTTCCTCGGATTCATCTGCCGGACAGGATTTTTTTGTAGATGGGTGAGATGTCTAACTGTCCTTAGACCCAAAGAAGATCCGACTAATCATCCTAAATCTGTGCACAGACACCTTTCACTGCATCCCACTGCCGGGCTGTTAGGTTCTTTGCCTTCGTGAACCCCATTTACAGTCTCCAAGTGCGTTGGGAGGAGGGCTATCAGAAGGCCTATTTGCCCAGCATCCTTTTCGGATGCTCGCCACCCGAAGAAGATTCGATATTGACGTATTGTTGGGTTTATAAATTTCGGATAAAGAGCTGGAAAATGTTTGGGCAGAGCTTTGGAACATGGCTGTTTCGACCTCCAAGATTTCATTGTGGCATCAATTGGAGATGGTGAGATGGTAGAGTGCCTGGCATGGCATGACCCTAAATATCGGTTTGTTCATGAGCCTTGGCTTCAAAGCAGGTCGTCCCCATTCGACCCCAACCTTTCCCTCAGGATGTTTCAATATCGACTGGCTCACGTGCTCTGCAATGTACATTGAGCAGATGGATGAAAGCGAATTCGCCCGGACCACCTATGTCCTGGGGCGTCCTTTTAAGCATGGCTCATACTCCCTGAAGAAGGCCGGGCCTGGGACATCCTGTGACGGGGGAACGGCGAAACCACCGGCCAGTGGGGCTGCGCCAGGTGGTGGACAAAGATGGACGGCCACTACCTGCCTTCGACGACATGATCTTGTCTCTCAAGGAACTCTGCTGGGGAAGTGATGTGATACGGCAAGCAAAAAAAGTGCTGGCAAACAGAATATACAAACTATGTTGATGAATTGTCAAAGACTTCTAGCAAAGTCCTGACCAAGGAACCAAGATTTGCACTGCTTGTCCTTGAAGTTTACGCCTATATCCACCACCAGATCCACCTCGGCTCTGCAGGAGAAACGAGTGGTTCAAGGATATGTGAAACCATGGGGTCAGTTGGTGCGAGGCAACCTTTGCTGACTTCAACTGTTCCGGGAATCACACTCGTTGGAGAAAAGCGACCGGCGGACACTGACAGAGAGGGGGAGAGAAATTGTGACTTTTAATGACTTCTATTTTTCTGTGACTTGTTGAAGTCAAAAACTAAGCAGCATCGTGCGTATTGGTGCAATGTGCGATCCATTATCTTTAGTCACTTTAGTCTGTGGTTCCAAACTTCCTTAGACACTGAAACCTTTCTTCTTTCTGTCTTAACCTGGTCCCTCCCAATCCACATGCACATGGGATGTGGAGTGACACGTATTGATGTACAATCAACCAAGTGACTGTTAGATGACCCCAAACCGAATATAGAAGCCATACTGCAGGTCTTTGAACCCTGCCATGGTGAATCATTGCGCTTGCACTGAGGCAGGAGAAAGGCTTTGAGGTCGAAGTAAAACAACAACTTCCGAACGAAGAAGGAGGCACCTTTGGATGTTCAGTGAGTACAAAATCACCACAGTACGTGAACTTCATCACATTCCTGGGCCAGTCGCTGAGCAGCCCATAAACAGCTGTCACCTTGATGGTCTATTTGGAGTTGCCCTTCCGACTGGCATTGCACTTCTAAATCGGTTTGCACTGAGACCACAAGTTTGGCTGACGTGAACCAACACGAGCTTTGAGCGATTGGCCATGTGATACGTGCGGGTAGCTGTGCTGAAGTCAATTCAAAAACCTCTCAGCGACTGATCCCCTTTGGCAGGTTACTTTGCCTTCGTCCCAGAGTCCTTGCGGCTGTTCCACTTGCGTGCTGCACGGCCAAGGGGCATCAAACGTGGAGGCTAGCTTCCATTTTTTAAGGGCTGGTTGGGGTTTGTGCCCAGCTCATGGGAATTCCATCACTTCTAGTTTTGACCTGCCTGGTTGGACCTAGATAATCTGGACTAGGTTTTGAAGCAACTTCTTGCCCGCATTGATAAAGGGTAAGCAGGGTAAACGAACTTAGACATGGGAAACTGGAACTGGTGGTGGTGGCTTGATGGTCCTTTCCCCAGGCGATGGTGAAGCGCCCGAAGAGAAAAGAATGGCCGGACAAGAAAAGATATCCGCGGAGCGGGAAACCTCACATCAATGAGACAACCCTTGGGCCCTTTGCAGATTCAACATTTGCTTGAAATATAGACAGGACATGCATTATTGACTGTGCATGTGTGTAAATCTCTGTAAATTATGATATCATATCATATTGTATGCTATGTAAATACGTATGTATACATACTTGACTACATGTGTTGTATGTACTGGGTGTATGCCGGGAGTGGCCCATCTGCAAACCAAGGCCGCATTTGCAGAAGGGGCTCCACTTCGAGAGGCCTGGCATGTGGCTGTCTCTTAAAGATGTCCATGGTGATGGATTGTTACTCAATCACCCTCAAGTAGTGTGACCTAGCGATCGGAAATGTCCATTTACACCGGCTCACCCCGTCTTGATCTATTTGGATGCAAAATGACACCTCCATGCCAGTCATTAAGTCATGATCCACCAATTTGGGGCGTGCAAGGTTTGACACATCTGGCAGCCAGGCCACTGCGTTTGGCATTTCGAGACAATTCTTCCTCCACACGTCCGGTGTCCGAGGGTCTTGGGAGTCACATCTGCAGATTTTCGCATGAGTTGCCTGAGTTGCCATGAGTTGCTGAAAGGTTAGCGACGGAATATCATCCGAGCGTTGGGATCCGTTCTGAATATGCATGGAACACCATGGAACCAAATGATTCGACTTTACTTCAGGCATTGATCACTGATAAAAAGATGTCGCTAGACACGACATAAATTGTTTCCCAGCGGTAGAAATAGCACTTACAACAGTGTAGCTTTGCTTTGCTACACTTTTTGAACCAAGCCATCATAGCCATAGGAAAGTTGTTCAGGGTGGTTGCCAAGGCCTTGCGAGTCCTTAGCGCAGCAATCGGATCGTCTATTTGAAACATTTGAAACGAGGCTGGAGCCCCCAGAGCTTTGTTCAGACAAAGATGTTGCCCCAGCTCTTTGCCCATGTTTTACCAATGATGCCCCACTTGAGAAGAGTGATGTTTCTGCGACAGAGAGTGAGAAAATACTTGCATTCACGGAAAACTGGAGATGTCCTTTGGCTTCCCATGTTTTTGACAGGTATGGCCAACTGTTAAAATCCCATTGTGCTTCTCTTGTGGCAATAGCTACTGGAAATTGGTTCACTCATCCTGCGCAGATATTGGCGCCCGTTGGGCAGCAGCTTAGAAGGACTCCTGGTGGTGGCCACGTGTGGACACCGAGGGTATACCATGGTGAAGTCAGTGGATATGTCCTGATATCAAGTACTACTGTACCTACTTGTACTACCTACTAATCAAAATCCTGGCTTAGTGCTGGATCTATTGACTTTGGACGTTATTGGGCGTTGTTTTGTATTAGAACATGGGATATCATGGGAGTAGTGTTGCAATCGCTTTACTCTTCAAAAATGAAGCATCGAAAACAACTTTCTGAGTCTTTTGGAAAAGCGATTCCGAAACCTTGTCTTGGGTTTGATTCAATTTGAAGTCATGTGGGGTTGACTGGAATCTTGAAGGGCTCAAATTTATTGGCAAAACAATAATTTGGGGAAAGCATGGCCAGATCCTTTACTTGAGGATGTCGGCATGGTTTTGACAGGCCGCAGGTGTAGGTTTAATGCCAGCTTTCCAAGCATACTTTCACCCTGAAGTCGATGGTTCGGGCATCAACCTCCATCAGCTGTTGGTTTCAGTCAAGATGATGTCATGAAATCAAAGCTACAGTAAAGCTATTTTCAGTTTTCTGAAAAGTCTTCGACCACTGAGGACCTACTACAACTTCTTGCGTTTGAGGAGATTCTTGCGTGAGGACCGCCAATTAACTTTTTCCAGACATGTGATTTATCCTAGGTTGGACATTACAGCAATTGTCCAGTTGGGTTTGATGGAAAAGCGTGTGAAGGTTCAACCTTCTGCATATCATCAGTTCTCCCCATGCAATAAAAGTACTTTGATGACCATACCATCAGTACCTCACAGTCTCTCAGTGTTGCAGGAGGGAGCGAGTTTCAGTTCCATCTTCGAATACTCCACACCGAAGGACAGCTGCCAAGTTTGGTTTCAGGCTGTTGCTGCAAGTGGTGAAAAGGCAGTGATAGGATTTCAGAACGAGCAACCCAAGATTAGACCGAAATGTCCCACGCTTGTCACTGCAACCATTGGCATGATGTGGAAACCCTAAAATAATTCGACAAGTGGTCAGAGTTGTCGAAACTGTATCAGAGAATCCTGGATTTTACCAGGTGGACCTGGTCTCCTGGTCTAAAGCTCACCAGTATGCCAGTGCCCACAAGGCCGTGGGCCACGCGCGACAACACTTCTTCCAGAATGAGCGGCGGCTGCTCCTGGTGACGGAGTCCGGTGCTTGCTTGAGGTTCTCACGATGGTGTTTGCTCCTGACACAGGGGGATGTTTCACAACAATTCTGTGTTTCAGGATGACAGAACAAGCAGTTTACCAAAAAAAGTGCAGACATGTGTTCACTTATTTTCCCGTTCCCCCCTGCGGTGTCCATGATCTAAAGAGAGTCTTGACAGGGCTCAAGGACGTTCAAGGGCTTGTCTGGGAGTTGTCCTCAGAGAGGATCCTGACAGCCGAGGCGCTTCTTGTGGTACCGACGGTTTCGATTGAAAGGCAGCGGGCACGTGTTTTGGAAGTTGCCAGTCTGGTCTGTTGATGGAACTGGATTTTGACAGCTCTCATGCTTAAACCATGCAGTCCTGACGCATTGTGGGTATTGTGGGTACTTTGACTCAGGGCTCTCTGTTGGCACAATTTGGGATAGACCATGAGCAAGAGGACGTGATGCACAAAAGTGAGGATGAATCGTGAAGGTCTTGAATCAACTCACGGCAAAGCGGCCATGGCCCATCCACCAAGATTCACCGGGCCCAAAACTTTGGCTGCAGGTGCAAATTATGTACTTTTCTACGGTGTGCCACAAACAGCCGAGATTTATGAGGAGGCGACACCTGCAGCAAGGGTTGACTCAGGCACAGGTCACATGGGTACGCTTTCTAGCTGTGAATGGCGACATCTTGGCTGGGTGTAGATGCGGAGGGATTGCCAAAACAAAATAGGGTCTTGCTGTATCATGAAAGTTTTCCTTCACAACCGGAAATCTGAAGGGTTTGGATCATTGTCAACCGTTGTCAGCTCAGCTGATTTGAGGTGATTCTGCAGTTAGCCCCGTCACACAGGTGGAACAGGTGTAATTTTTCAAAACGCAAGCTAGCTAGGTCAGTGGAGGAACCTTAGATCAGACCCAAGTCACAGATCTGGTGGGCTTCGATTTTTTCAATATATTTGGCTGCAAAGTTTCAATACATGGTTTAGCTATGTTTAGCAAGGAAAAAAGTCACTCCCGGTACTCCCGGGATACCCTCACCACAGCAGCTACTCTGTTCAGGTCTTGGGAGCCGTTCGCGTCCCATCGCAGTGTAACTCCATGTGCCTCTTCACAAAGCACGATGCGTGCGGCTCCCAGATCCAGCAACTGATTCCCACTGGCTGGCTCCCATATTTCTTATCGTTCCTATACTTTCCTATGATCCATGATTGAAATTGATGATGATGATCATGATCATGGTGATCATCATGGTGATGTGGTGGTGCTGAAACCAGTAGGCTGATGCTTTGGGGATGGGCTGAAACTAAGAAACTGCACCAGACAGGTTCTGGTGGCGCACAACATACTGTCATCTTCTTCACACGAAGGCTTAGGTTGCAATCATTTCAGAAGGACAGCAAAGTCTCTGTTTGGATGCCGTGAAGTCACTGAGTCTCTGAGGTTTGCATTGGAGCGAATTGTAGGACATGAGCGAGCAAGGAATATGTTTGGCTCCCAGATTTGGATCCGGAAAAGTCTCCAGGGAAGTCATCAAAACAGAACACACACGATGACAAACTGCAAAAACTCAAGCATTGGAATCGGACAGTTTCCCATGCTTTCCCTTGATGCTTCCCATCCTGATCGACTTTTTTGCAGCTCATCCCATGAACACAGCATCGCTTCAGGCTGACCTCCACTCCGGGCAAAGTTTTCGTAATATCCTGAGAGGATCCAGCAGTGGCAACTGGAGCACCTATGCTGAGTCACGGTGACCCATAGCAAATTTTGGTGAGTCAAGGTTTGACACAAGTTGCCCTTTCCACTTCCACCTGTTGACATTGAAGCCCCCTACCCTCCCGCCGAGGTCTACTCGTGAAGTGGAGACTCGCAGAGCATGGGCCTCCAACACGGAGGTCTTTGACAAATCGCAGAACCATCATAGAAAATATCCCACTTTGATCCACTTTGCGGGGAAAGGATTGAGGAAATGATACCCACTGTTTGGAAAGAACGGTTGGGTTTGCGTGGTTCCTACAGGGTCTACCCAAGAATGCGTGAAGGCTGACTGTTGCGACAGCTCCGCAGCTGTATTTTCAGTTGGGATACAGTAGAAGAAAAGACGGTGCACATCGCAAAGCAGACAACATCTTGAAGTCACTGAGTAGACGTGCGTTATTTTTCAAGCGTGCCGGTGCATGGCTTGATTCATGCACATAAGGACAACTTGTCTCACCTCACTGTGTCGACAAATTACATTGAACCCAAACCTAATCCTACAAAATGCTGCAATGGTAAGACGGTAAGACTGACTGTCTCTATGATGCTGCTAAACTACCATGTGGCCGGCTGGGGTTTTGCGCCATGAGGTGGCGTGCGACGATGGATCCTGCACAACCGAGACCCAGACATCAAAGATCTTGGACCTTAAGAACCTGGTAAAAGGTATTGTTTTGAAAGAAAGCTTTCGATGACACCAAAGCCCTCTAATTTTTGGTGAAGAATCCTTTCCCCAGCCGACACCAGGCCCGCGCCAAAGTTGCGCCAGTGGTTGATTTGCGCGTGGCACTCCAGGTGGGGAAAATGCCATTCCGAATGTGCGGGGTCAATCCCAAAACAAGTTTGTGGAGGGAAAGTTCTTGTTTTGATATGAATCTGTGTCATGTTGGGTTTCTCAAGCAAGTTCATTGCATTCCACCAGGCAGATGCCGGCCATTGGACCTCCATAGACGCACCAGTGGTGCTCTCATCTTGCTTAGCACCTGGGCAATCCTTCGGCTGGAAGAAGCTGAATGTGACTGGTCAGGATGGGACTCGAAAATTGGAAGGCAGTGACCCAGTGGAATCATGCAAAATGAACACATACACTTGGTTTCATTATCCGGCCTGCTGTTGGAGCTGTTTGTGACCGGTGGGGATGGCGACATGTTTGGTTTGCAATGCTCTTTGCTCAAGCAGTTGCCCCTTCACATGTCCATCTGCAGATCCCAGGATAGAGTGCTATCTGAGTTAGGAAAACCCCAAGATCCACAAAAAGTGTGCCACACTCATCCAAAAATCGTAGGTTTTCGCTTGACTGGTGAGGACGCATTCCTTGGCGTTCTGAACATGTCAGCCGTAATATTTGTGCAGAGGGAGCAGGGCATCCAATGGCAGACCTTGGCAGGTGCAGCATGTTCCAATCCGTCGCCGCGCCCATGTCATGTGGGTGAAAATTTTGAGCTCCTCCAATGTATACCTGGTTTCTCTGATCGTCTCAGTGCTTCAGAACACCAGTGTCACTCATGTTGGAAGGCCCAGAGGTGACGCGGGAAACAGTGCAGAAGTTCTTCGCCTTGGGTGACGCTTGGCTTGACTACCGAAAATTGGCATTCCACAGTTCGTTTAATGTGGTCCCATTCTTTGGGTGATGAGGGTCATTCAATTTCACGCTGTATGTTGTTAAAGCCTTTTGGTATGGAGTGAGGTTTGGGTCCAGGCAGATATTTGTCGAAAGACATAGATCGTCCATGATTTTTGTCACTGGTCCAAGTCGTTTGAACACTGGAAAAGAACCCTTTGCAAGTCAAAGTGCCAGTTCCGCAGGATGGCTTGCGCGAAACCGCCGAGCGTCTTCACATCGCCTGGGCCAAAAGATGCCCACGGCTGGCGCAAGTTGCGCAGTCTAGCCCTTGGCCTTTGAAATCGGATTGGAATGGAATGCTAGCAATGAGTAGAGGATCTGATCTGTAGGGTGTTGAGTTGCCTGTGGGCTTGCTTGTTGTTCCAACGACAAGTCTTGATGATCTGTGCCGCAATCCGACAAACGCCCAAACTGTCATTCATTGGTTTATGATACGCCGTTCTTTGGCGAGGTCCTTGCCAGGGCTTTGCGTCTTGCAGCAGGATATGGTGCCTGGCGCAAGTTGTTGCCGTTTTTGGTGACAATTCTTGAATATGTCAAGTGAGGGAAGCGTCACAATATGTTCCCTGCATTGTAAAGGTTCATCCGATAGATGCCTCGCTGGGACTTGCTTCATCTTGTCCGCTGGTTCAGTTAGCCTTGAGGTATTCCAGTCTTCTAATTGCAGCAAAGTGTTCACACGCATCATGGCTCACAGTCCAACCTCCAGCACACTTGGTTTCCCCTTTTGCCTAAAACATTAGCTAGTTAAGGAGTGCTTGTGGGAGCTTACATGTCAAGTGATGCGGGTGTTCCTAGTAAAAACCTAATTTTGAGCTTGCTCCAATGGGGCAACTTTGTCAGGGGCCGCGCTTGCAACTGGCAAGGTGGAGACGATCTTTGGATTTATTTGCTCGCAGAACAACAATGTGTTTCTTGGCAAACTGCCGCTATTGGGCACATCGTGAGGGAGCGTGGCAGTAGCACATGGATCGCAACTGAGGTAGTCAGGTTCTGCATCATTGTGATTCAAGTAGCGCAGCATTTGGAGCAATACATGAAGTGTACAAGAGGATCCCGCAGCACCGTAAACCGGAAACAAAAGCTATGGTTTTCATAGGTCAGAGCTACAAAGTGGCAGTTGCTTCACCTGCAGCGGTTTCATGTCTGCCCAGGTCACGCATTTGCTTGTTGATGGATCGGCTGCGCGCCAAGTTCGGCCAAGTGTTGTGCAGTATAGCTGCAGGCGTCGATGCACAAGCTGATGGAGGTCCGGTAAAGATGGACGGACCAGTAGACTGGTTGATATGTGACCGTCAGAATGTGTCAGACGTATCCCCGGTGTATCGCTCTCTATGAAGTGGACATCCTTTGTGCTTATAAAGTGGCCTTCCGGTCGCCACTTTATACACCGACCATAGGGGATAAAGCCGTGTTTTGCGCAAGAAACATGCCCTTGGACCTGGAAGATGACTTTATACAACGTTGGCTTTCCAGTTTATACCCGGCTGGTTTCCCACAAGGAAACGACTCAATATATGCGGCGATACATTTTATAGACCGTTGGTTCCCTTCAAAGAATGGCCATAACATGCCACACCATCCACTTTAGAGAAACATGTCTCCCCAATGATTTCGAGCGAATATTTTTCTGTTGGAGCTTTATACATGGCAAAGCACTTTATAGAGTGAAAATTGCCACGTCTTTGTTTGTCCAATCCTGCAGTATGTATCAGTATGTAAGATTTCAGTGGTCCAACCAACATCGATGAAGTTTTTTTTCAGAGAATGCCTCTATAAAGTGGCCAGACCAGGTAAAACCCTTGAAACTAGACGACGGTTGGCCCGAGAGCGAAAAAGATGTTTTTCAAGCAGCTCTGAGTATGGTAGTCGTAAAAAATAGTCGGTGAATGGCTGGTGAATTTTATTTGAGCTATGGAGGGATAAGGTGTGAAAAGTAAGATTGATTAAGAAGAGGATACTTGTGACAACCCATGCATATGCATTGTGCTGCTTGGTAAAGGGCATCAGATGACACGTGTCTTGCAACCACAGAGAGACATAGATAGAGAGAAAGGGGGAGGGAGAGAGAGAGAGAGAGAGAGAAAGCGAGAGAGAGAGAGAGAGGGAGAGAGAGAAAGAGGGAGAGAGAGAGAGAAAGAAAGGGAGATAGAAAGAAAACATGAAGAAATATAATGTGAGCAACAAAAGTGCACAGGAGGCTCGGTACCATGATGCTGCGAATGACATGTGTTAATTCCCACACACACATTGCCGAAAAAGCTCGGTACCATCATTCCGTGGATGTCCAGAAACGAGACGCTTTTATACAGAGACGCTTTTACACACAGACGCCTTTACATACAGATCCTTTTACACACAGACGCCTTTACACACAGACGCTTTTACACACAGACCCTTTTACACACAGACGCTTTTACACACAGACGCTTTTACACACAGACGCCTTTACACACAGACGCTTTTACACACAGACGCCTTTACACACAGACCCTTTTACACACAGACCCTTTTACACACAGACGCCTTTACACACAGACGCTTTTACACACAGACGCCTTTACACACAGACACTTTTACACACAGACACCTTTACACACAGACGCTTTCACACACAGACGCTTTTACGCACAGACGCCTTTACATACAGACCCTTTTACACACAGACGCTTTTACACACAGACGCTTTTACACACGGACGCCTTTACACACAGACGCTTTTACACACAGACGCTTTTACACACAGGCGCCTTTACATACAGACCCTTTTACACACAGACCCTTTTACACACAAGCGCTTTTACACACAGACACTTTTACACATAAAGGCTTTTACACACAGAAGCTTTTACACACAGACACTTTTACATACAGACGTTTTTACACACAGACCCTTTTACACACAGACACATTTACACGCAGAAGCTTTTACACCAAGACGCTTTTCCACACAGAAGCTTTTACACACAGACTCTTGTACACACAGACGCTCTTACACACAAAACCCGTTACACACAGGCGCTTTTACAGGCCGATGCTTTACAACACATACCAACACGAAATGATGCTTTGAAATCGCAGTGAAACGTCGTGGCTCACAAGTGCCAACCTTAGTGCATAGCACAGCGCTGGACACATTCCAGTAATTTGATTTACTCCAAGACCAAAAACATCCATCAAAAACCCAGGCCGGTACCAAACTGGCGCAAGAGCCACCTCGGAAATTTCAGATTGCACGATCATGCATATAGTTGTTCACTCGTACCAAGACGAGATCGTCTGTCATCGAGTTAGATCACACAAAAACATGTAGATCAACACTTTTCAATTGTACAGACAGACAGCAGTTGGCTACTGATTTTGCAGGTTCGCCACGAACAGTTTCTCCAGACGAACAGTGGTGCAAATTAATTTCCGTCCGCCACACTCAGTTCCATGTGCCACTCGGTACGCAAACCTTCCAGCTTCCACAAAGCCTCCAAGACATAGGGGCGATTGTGCCAAGGGCGCGTCTTTTCTCAAGCAGCAACTGGACGGCATCCTCTGCAGAGTAGTTGTAACCCACGACGAGCCAAGCACATAAAGACGTGCATGGATTCGCCCCTAGTCACTGCCAGCATCGATTGTTTCTAGAGTTGGCCAAAAACAATTTTCCACTGTTCCAAACAAGAAGCTTCCAGACACTTTTACACACAGACGCTTTTACACACAGACACTTTTACACACAGAAACTTTCACACACAGACGCTTTTACTTTGCAACACTTTTTCACGCACAGATGCTTTTACACACAGAAGCTTTTACACACAAACACTTTCACACACAGAGACCGGACCCGTGAAATCGCAATTTTACCTCAGTTTTGGGCGATCGAACCTCATTTCACGTGTAAGGGTTGCGATTGACACCTCAAAATCGCAATTTTACCTCAGTTTTTGACGTCCAATGTCCATTTCGCGTGTCAGGGTTTTGATTGACACCTCGAAATCGCAATTTTACTTCAGTTTTTGACGTCCAACGTCCATTTCGTGCGAAAGGGTTGTGATGAACTAATTAAAATCGCAATTTTACTTCAGTTTTTGACGTCCAACGTCCATTTCGCGTGTAAGGGTTGCGATGGATACTTCAAAATCGCAACTTTACCTCAGTTTTTGACGTCCAACGTCCATTTCGTGTGAAAGGGTTGCGATGGACTAATTAAAATCGCAATTTTACTTCAGTTTTTGACGTCCAACGTCCATTTCGTGTGAAAGGGTTGCGATGGATTAATTAAAATCGCAATTTTACTTCAGTTTTTGACGTCCAACGTCCATTTCGTGTGAAAGGGTTGCGATGACCTAATTAAAATCGCAATTTTACTTCAGTTTTTGACGTCCAACGTCCATTTCGTGCGAAAAGGTTGCGATGGACTAATTAAAATCGCAATTTTACTTCAGTTTTTGACGTCCAACGTCCATTTCGTGCGAAAGGGTTGCGATGGACTAATTAAAATCGCAATTTTACTTCAGTTTTTGACGTCCAACGTCCATTTCGTGCCAAAGGGTTGCCGTTTCGTGGCGCTCCGGCGGCACCACGCACCCCTTAAGAGAGAGATAGAAAGAAGAGCGAGAGAAGATGTGAAGGTGTGAAGATGTAGATCTGCAGGTGTGAAGGTGTGAAGATGTAGATCTGCAGATGTCAGGGTGTGAAGATGTAGATCAGCAGATGTGAAGGTGTAAAGATCTAGATCTGCAGATGTGAGGGTGTGAAGATGTAGATCAGCAGATGTGAAGGTGTGAAGATGTAGATCAGCAGATGTGAGGGTGTGAAGATGTAGATCAGCAGATGTGAGGGTGTGAAGATGTAGATCAGCAGGTGTGAGGGTGTGAAGATGTAGATCAGCAGATGTGAGGGTGTGAAGATGTAAATCAGCAGATGTGAGGGTGTGAAGATGTAGATCAGCAGATGTGAGGGTGTGAAGATGTAGATCAGCAGATGTCAGGGTGTGAAGATGTAGATCAGCAGATGTGAAGGTGTAAAGATCTAGATCTGCAGATGTGAGGGTGTGAAGATGTAGATCAGCAGATGTGAAGGTGTGAAGATGTAGATCAGCAGATGTGAGGGTGTGAAGATGTAGATCAGCAGATGTGAGGGTGTGAAGATGTAGATCAGCAGGTGTGAGGGTGTGAAGATGTAGATCAGCAGATGTGAGGGTGTGAAGATGTAAATCAGCAGATGTGAGGGTGTGAAGATGTAGATCAGCAGATGTGAGGGTGTGAAGATGTAGATCAGCAGATGTGAGGGTGTGAAGTTCTAGATTAGCAGATGTGAGGGTGTGAAGATGTATTATAGCGGCTGCTTTTTTACGAAGAACCCTTCGCAGGCGCTCTCGGGAAAAACCAGAATCGATGTTGGACTGGCCACTTTATACCCGCTCCATCTCATTCCCCCGAGCAGAAAATGCCTCTATAAAGTGGCCAGTCCAGGTAAAACTCCTGAAAAAACTACATTATAGTGCGACTGTTCGACACAAGTACTACTATCTGGATGTTCGGCATCTCACATTATAGGAATGGGAACTGTTCACAATTATGTTCAAAAACCCACATCGAATTTTAGGTTTTTACGTGGCCATGCGACTTTATACAACGTTGGATTTTGGCTTTATAGCCAAAACATGTTGGATTTCCACTTTATAGACTCCAATCATGTGGCCATTCCAGTTTATACCAGGCTATTCTGTATAAAGTCGGCCGCAAAGCATCTAGCGAGCTGTACATCGGGGTTTCAGACGTGGTTTTGATCAAGAATGCATTGTCACGTTTCTATTAACAAGATGACGGAGGCTCGGATCCGTATTTGACGAAACTCCTAGAAATGTTCTTCACGTTTGGTTGGGGGCTCGCTTCCAAACACCTGTGTTTTCGAGACCATCATATTTTGCACGCTGATCGAAACCGGGCCCGTGCGTGGCGTCAGCCCTGATTTCGCAGACCTCGCGGTGCTCCGCGAGTTCAACAACCACAGGAAGCTCTACGCCTTCCCCAGCATAGAACGATTGGCATCGGCATCGGAGCCACTGTGCGATGGGGTAGCTGGTTCTTGTTCGCAGTCAAAGTTGCTTATTTTTAGTTTGGCGATATACCAACCAAGATGCAGCTGGCTACTGGTGTGCAAAATCTTTGGCCAAACGCCGAGAGAACCAGGAGAGCTCTTTGAAATCCCTTGGGTTGGGCTACCGCGCAGCACCTCGGGCCGCACGATTTCGAAGCAAAAGCTGGGTGGGTGAGAAACAGCCAGTTCTGGCCGCCCTAAGCAAAAGCCAACCTGGAAAATTCACACTCTTTGTGGAGGATTGGAATATTTAGATGATTGATCCAGAAGATTCTATATGTTCTTGCTTTGTCTTTAAGCCAGGGCTTTGGTAAGCGGCAAAAGGCTCACACCCATCGTACAAGTTTGAATGGGATTGAATCATTTCCAGCTTGTGATCCACATTTCATCACATCATATCTCACGATGTCTCCTCAAGGTGGCTCTGGAAGGATCATGTCCTCACTTAGATTCAAGCCTCCAAAACTGCACCTTCTCTCTGAGGCCTATGTACGTGCTGCGGCAAAGACTTTGCTGCAAAAGGAGTTGCACGGTCAGGGCGGGAAAAGGTTCAAAGGATTGGCGGCCTGTGGAATTGCCAAGAGCCGCTTGAATTGCCTCAATGGTCTGCTTTTTGTTCTGGTCTGGCACCTATTTTTTCCCGAATGCGTAGCGAGGGTTCCCGTTTATAGTCTGGGGTCTGGGGGCTGGACCCTTGTTCGCCTCAAGTGTCTCGTCGGCTCGTCGTCGCGTCGTCGTCAGGTCGTCGTCGGGTCACTAATTCCGTGTCTAGGGGGGAAGCTGCAAAACCTCTCCTTTCGAAGGCTTCCAAGCAGGTTGTCATGTCGTTTTGCGTGGCAGGCGTGGCACTTTGTGACATTCCAACCTGTTTGATAACGTGCCGAAAGTCGTTTTGTGTGGCAGGCGCAATGCTTTTGCGACGTTTTCAGAAGATGTGTTGCAGTTTTTGCGGCAGGCGCAGCACTTTGGACGTGTCCATCGTCATTTTGCGTGCACTTTTGCTTTGTGCAAGCTTTGTAGTACAAAGTAGTACTGGGAAGTGTTTTGTGCAAGCTTTGTAGTACAAATAGTACTGGGAAGTGCTTTGTGCAAGCTTTGTAGTACAAAGTAGTACTGCTAAATGTTTTGTGCGAGCTTTGTAGTACAAAGGTACAAAGTAGTACTGGGAAGTGCTTTGTGCAAGCTTTGTAGTACAAAGTAGTACTGGGAAATGTTTTGTGCAAGCTTTGTAGTACAAAGTAGTACTGGGAAGTGTTTTGTGCAAGCTTTGTAGTACAAAGTAGTACTGGGAAGTGCTTTTGGTGCAAGCTTTGTAGTACAAAGTAGTACTGGGAAGTGCTTTGTGCAAGGTTGGTAGTACAAAGTAGTACTGGGACGTGCTTTGTGCAAGCTTTGTAGTACAAAGTAGTACTGGGACGTGCTTTGTGCAAGCTTTGTAGTACAAAGTAGTACTGGGAAGTGCTTTGTGCAAGCTTTGTAGTACAAGGTAGTAGTGGGAAGTGCTTTGGACAAGCTTTGTTGTGCAAGCTTTGTAGTACAAAGTAGTACTGGGAAGTGCTTTGTGCAAGCTTTGTAGTACAAAGTAGTATTGGGAAGTGCTTTGTGCAAGCTTTGTAGTACAAAGTAGTATTGGGACGTGCTTTGTGCAAGCTTTGTAGTACAAAGTAGTACTGCTAAATGTTTTGTGCAAGCTTTGTAGTACAAAATAGTACTTGGAAGTGTTTTGTGCAAGGTTAGGTTGGTGGTACAAAGTAGTACTGGGAAGTGCTTTGTGCAAGCTTTGTAGTGCAAAGTATTTTGTAAAAGCTTTTCTGTGTAAATGCATTTGTGTCTCAAGCTTCTGTGTGCAAAAGTTTCTGCGCCCAATCGTTTATTTTGTGCAAGAGGCTTCTCTCTGACAGTAAGAGATTTCTGGCGTGCAGAACAGCGGAGATGAGTTGAGACGAACTTCGAGGTGATGAGAAAGGTTGATCAGTGCTCGGATAAGACGAAAACAGTTGAGAAGAACTTACTTAGATGACATGTGAGAAGAGATGGGATGAGATGAGAAGAGCTGACATGATTTGAGATGAGATGAAGTGTGGAGTGTGAACTGCAAATTGTGAAGTGTGAAGCGCGGGGTGTGAAGAGTGCAGTGTGAAGCGTGAAGAAAGTCTTCGCTTGGCGTTGCAGAGGTTTTCACTCGTAGTCCAAGAACGTGAATACATTCGGGTTCGTGGCTTCCATCTTGTTTACTTCTTTTCAGGCTTCATCATCCAAACGCTGAGGTTGGGTAGGTAGCCTTGTTCAATCGTTGTTGCTTTGAAACCACTAATCCTAGCTCCCCGCACTTCAGCATTCCAAAGCAAGCACACGTCTCCAGGACGGCCAATCATTGAAGTGGTTGGAAGACTGCAGACATCACAGGCGGGCCAGCTGCAAGCAGCAACATGTGATCAGGTTTCTTTTCAGAAGCCAACCCAAAGAGGTGCGTAGACGTAGCAGAAACCTTAATGCCAGTAGGATGATGAACTTTTTGCTTCAACAATCCATAAACTTTTACCAGATTGAAAGAGCCAAGCCAAAGCTCCCAAAACGTCCAAAACTCCTGGCGTTCTGCCGGCTTCATCAGCTGCCGCCAATTCTTTCAATAAAGTAATCCATTTCTTAGGCTATTACCGCGGCAGCCACCCAATCCGTCCCTGCAGTCTAGACCTGAAGACGATGGACCCCCTACAGGCAGAGGAGCACCTGGGAATACGATTTAAAGATGGCGATTGAGGGTTGCTTGTACTAAGTACTTGTTAAATGGAGAATGGAAACTGGTCCTGATATGTTGCGGGTTCACTCGGTGCTTTCTGTGGCTTTTTTATATCCGTGCATGGTTTGTTCACTAGCATTCAAGGACAACATTTGTTGACTTGAATGAGTTTTCTTGCTGGCTAGACAGCGCAACAGAGCATAATGCGGTGAAACATATTTTGAATTCAGGTTTGCAAGGTTTGCCGGGCTTGCCTCATTCATTCACCTTAGTCAGATTTCACAAGCCAGCGTGCCCATGTAGGTGGGCCTCCGAGGCCCGACGCGCTTCGGCTCCGACGTTTAGAAATACGTAAGGAGCTCTGCAACTCACCGGCAATTTGGGAGACCGGCCCAGTGCAAAACAATTGGGGATGGGGCTGACTCCATAATCATTTTTACCACGCAAACCTTTGGGAGCAATTCTTTGTGGCTGCACTTTCGTTTCTTCATGGTTTGCGAGAGCACCACAGATTTCAGCTGGAACCTTGTCATGCAAAATGCCAGAAGAAATTGGGGTCAGCGTCCATCGAGGTCGCCTTCCAGGTGTCGGTCCAAAGGTGGCCGACTGCATTGCGCTTTTCGCTTTAAAGCAGCACGGAGCAGTACCCGTTGACGCTCGGAAACTTTTTGAATTTTGCGCAAGTTTTGAGCTGGTGAAAAGGCGATGGTTCGCCACCTAGATTAAAGGGCATCAAATCAGCACATGGCTATTTTTGATGCAGTAGCTTCTTATGCTCTCCAAACCATTGTCAATTCAATCTCAGCTGCTAGTTTTGAGGGTCGGTTGAACAATGCTCCCAGCGCTCGCGACCAAGCACAAACTCAGTAACCATGAAAGATGCGGTAGGCCATGTGACAAAATATACCAAGAGTTTTTTTTGCACGCCGAAATCATGCTGCATGGCAAGGGTGCTTCTTTTGTCCTGTTCTGGACAGGGACTTTTTTGGGTAAGCAAGCGTAGAAGCTGGGAGATTTTCGATTTCGTTTCATGTCATGTTGCAGGCACGGTGCTTTGGACACATGCTTTCTTTCGTTTTTGAGAGTTGGATCAGGGTTGCTGGAAAAAACTAGACGACGGATGGCCCGAGAGCGTAGAGGAGCAGGTCTTCTCTTGTTAGTATGGAGACACCATATTAGAAACAATATATTAAAGATGTGTTATAGGCAGTCGAGAAGAGGAGTATTAAGACAAAATAGCAGAAGTGCAACACAATAGTTTGCATCGCAAACACGCACAGACCCTTTTACGCACAGACGCTTGTACACACAAAAGCTTTCACACACAGAAGCTTTTACAGACAGACACTTTCACACACAGACCCTTTTACGCACAGACGCTTGTACACACAAAAGCTTTTACACACAGAAGCTTTTGCACAAAGACGCTTTTACACAGACACTTTTACACACAAAGCTTTTACACACACAGACGCTT
>CAMXCT020001528.1:126901-141706 GCA_947184155.2 Cladocopium goreaui
AAACGTTTGGCCAGTTTTTGGTGCTTGGGGGGGGGTGGTGCACGACTGGTGCAAACCTGGGTCTGGCCGTTTTTTGTGCATCGACTAGCCGGTGCCCGGAACAAGAAAATTTGGTGTTGGAAAACACCTTTTTTGGTGTCAAATTTCAATTTTTTGGTGAAAAGTTGGTGCTGAAAATCCATTTTTTGGGGTTCAGAATGCATTTTTTGGGGTTCGGAAACTTTGATGAAACTTCTTGAGGGTTTCCATGAAGTTGCCAGGGAAGCATGGAGGTGGTGAAGTCAACGATGTGTGTGTTTTTATTTCCCCCCCTTGCACCAAAACTGGCCAAACTTTTAAAGCCAATCAGGGGATATCTAAACAGATTATTGTTTTTCAGACCGTCTTAGGCTTCGTGTTATCATCAATATTCACATGACAACTTTACACACAGGCTCAAGGACGAAAAAATGATAGGCACCGTGTAAGTGCCCTCTGCCATGTTTGACATGGCTTTGAGTGGGCTTTACCAACATGGCAATGCATTTCCGCTTTTCGAACTGAGACAGACGGAGGCCCTGAGAGCGTAGAGGAGCAGGTTCTTCTCTTGTTAAGTATGGAGACACATATTAGAAACAACTATATTAAAGATGTGTTATAGGCAGTCGAGAAGAGGATATTAAGACCAAAATAGCAGAGAAGTGCAAAACAATAGGTTGCATCGCAAACACGCACCGACCTTTACGCAAGACGCTTGTACACACCAAAAGGATTCACACACAGAAGCTTTACAGACAGACCACTTTCTCACACAGATGCTTTTACACAGACACTTTTACACACAAAGCTTTTACCCACAGAAGCTTTTACAGACAGAAGCTTTTACACACATACGCTTTTACACAGATGCTTTTACACACAGACACTTTTACACACAGACGCTTTGACACACAAACACTTTTACACACAGAGGCTTTTACACACAGACGCTTTTACACACAGACGCTTTTACTTTACACACAGACGCTTTTACACACAGACGCTTTTACACACAGACGCTTTTACACACAGACGCTTTTACACACAGAGGCTTTTACACACAAACACTTTTACACACAAACACTTTTACACACAGACGCTTACACACAGACGCTTTGACACACAGACGCTTTTACACACAGACGCTTGTGCACACAGTCTTTTACACACAGACGCTTTTACACACAGAAGCTTTTACACACAGAAGCTTTTACACACTAACACTTTTACACACAAACACTTTTACACACAAACACTTTTACACACAGAGACTCTTACACACAGACGCTTTTACACACAGACAAGTCCAGCACAAGTAAAATCGCAATTTTTCCACAGTTTTTGCCGATCGACCCTCATTTCGTGCAAAAGGGTTGCTCCGGCACAAGTAAAATCGCAATTTTTCCTCAGAATAGCAGAAGTGCAACACAATAGTTTGCATCGCAAACACGCACAGACCCTTTTACGCACAGACGCTTGTACACACAAAAGCTTTCACACACAGAAGCTTTTACAGACAGACACTTTCACACACAGACCCTTTTACGCACAGACGCTTGTACACACAAAAGCTTTTACACACAGAAGCTTTTACACACAGACGCTTTTACACAGACACTTTTACACAAAGCTTTTACACACACAGACGCTTTTACAGACAGAAGTTTTTACACACATACGTTTTTGCACACAGAGGCTTTTACACACAGAGGCTTTTACACGCAAACACTTTTACACACAAACACTTTTACACACAGACGCTTTTACACACAGACGCTTTTACACACAGACACTTTTACACACAGAGGCTTTTACACACAAACACTTTTACACACAGACGCTTTTACACACAGACGCTTTTACTTTACACACAGACGCTTTTACACACAGACGCTTTTACACACAGACGCTTTTACACACAGAGGCTTTTACACACAAACACTTTTACACAGAAACACTTTTACACACAGACGCTTTTACACACAGACGCTTTTACACACAGACGCTTTGACACACAGACGCTTTTACACACAGACGCTTGTGCACACAGTCTTTTACACACAGACGCTTTTACACACAGACGCTTTTACACACAGACGCTTTTACACACAGACGCTTTTACACACAAACACTTTCACACACAGAGGCTTTTACACACAGAAGCTTTTACACACAGACGCTTTTACACACAGAGCTTTTACACACAGACGCTTTTACACACAAACACTTTTACACACAAGCACTTTTACACAGAAACACTTTTACACACAGACGCTTTGACACACAGACGCTTTTACACACAGACGCTTTTACACACAGAAGCTTTTACACACAGAAGCTTTTACACACTAACACTTTTACACACTAACACTTTTACACACAAACACTTTTACACACAGAGACTCTTACACACAGACGCTTTTACACACAGACAAGTCCGGCACAAGTAAAATCGCAATTTTTCCACAGTTTTTGCCGATCGACCCTCATTTCGTGCAAAAGGGTTGCTCCGGCACAAGTAAAATCGCAATTTTTCCGCAGTTTTTGACGATCGACCCTCATTTCGTGCGAAAGGGTTGCTCCGGGGCAAGTAAAATCGCAATTTTTCCTCAGTTTTAGCCGATCGACCCTCATTTCGTGCGAAAGGGTTGCTCGGGGACAAGTAAAATCGCAATTTTTCCTCAGTTTCTGACGATCGACCCTCATTTCGTGCGAAAGGGTTGCTCCGGGGCAAGTAAAATCGCAATTTTTCCTCAGTTTTAGCCGATCGACCCTCATTTCGTGCGAAAGGGTTGCTCGGGGACAAGTAAAATCGCAATTTTTCTTCAGTTTTTGACGATCGACCCTCATTTCGTGCGAAAGGGTTGCTCCGGCACAAGTAAAATCGCAATTTTTCCTCAGTTTTTGACGATCGACCCTCATTTCGTGCGAAAGGGTTGCTCCGGCACAAGTAAAATCGCAATTTTTTCCTCAGTTTTTGACGATCGACCCTCATTTCGTGCGAAAGGGTTGCTCCGGGACAAGTAAAATCGCAATTTTTCCTCAGTTTTTGACGATCGACCCTCATTTCGTGCGAAAGGGTTGCTTTAGGACAAGTAAAATCGCAATTTTTCCTCAGTTTTTGACGATCGACCCTCATTTCGTGCGAAAGGGTTGACGTTTCGTGACTCACCGCCGGCACCACCCTCGGCCTAAAGAGAGAAAGATAAAGAAGGCGAGAGAGAGAAAAGGGAGAGAAAGGAGAGAAGATGTGAAGATGAGAAGATGTGAAGAGGAGCAGATGTGAAGATGAGCAGATGTGAAGATGAGCAGATGTGAGAGAAGATGTGGACATGAGCAGATGTGAAGATGAGCAGATGTGAGAGAAGATGTGAAGATGAGCAGGTGTGAGAGAAGATGTGAAGATGAGCAGATGTGAAGATGAGCAGATGTGAGAGAAGATGTGAGAGAAGATGTGAAGATGAGCAGATGTGAAGATGAGCAGATGTGAAGATGAGCAGATGTGAAGATGAGCAGATGTGAGAGAAGATGTGAGAGAAGATGTGAAGATGAGCAGATGTGAGAGAAGATGTGAAGAACAGCAGATGTGAAGGTGAGCAGATGCGAGAGAAGATATGAGAGAAGATGTGAAGATGAGCAGATGTGAAGAGAGGAGCAGATGTGAAGATGAGCAGATGTGAAGATGAGCAGATGTGAGAGAAGATGTGGAGCAGATGTGAAGATGAGCAGATGTGAAGATGAGCAGATGTGAGAGAGAGATGTGAGAGAAGATGTGAGATGTGAGATATGTAAGAGAAGATGTGAGAGAAGATGTGAAGATGAGCAGATGAGAAGATGTGAGAGAAGATGTGAGAGAGATGTGAGAGAAGATGTGAAGATGAGCAGATGTGAAGATGAGAAGATGTGAGAGAAGGTGTGAAGATGAGAAGATGTGAGAGAAGGTGTGAAGATGAGCAGATGTGAAGATGAGCAGATGTGAAGATGAGCAGATGTGAAGATGAGCAGATGGGAAGATGAGCAGATGTGAAGATGAGCAGATGTGAAGATGAGCAGATGTGAAGATGAGCAGATGTGAGAGAAGATGTGAGAGAAGATGTGAAGATGAGCAGATGTGAGAGAAGATGTGAAGATGAGAAGATGTTTTACAGACCCCCACTATTGGAAGAACCCTGCGCTCAGACGCTCTCGGGAATAAAGAAGCAATCACAGAAGAAGCAACGGCTGGCAAGAAGCTGCCGCCAACGCCGCTTATCCCTGGGCGGGCAGTTTGGGATTGGTGCCTACCAGGGGGGGGGCTCTGCTTTGGAGTGGCTTCAGCTCCCCCCCTGGACCACATCCCCTGGGGAGCGGAAGCAGAATGGGCGTCGCCGAGCTCTTCAGACTGAAGGACAAGCAGCACAGCCACGAAAAGAAGCTCTGGAAATGCTTACAGTCATGTCTGCTCGGACAGTTCGGGTAGCAAACAAAAAATGTTCATGCCAACCTCAGCAAAGAAATGTGATGCTAAAGTGTTACCCACAAACTCCACAACCCCAAAATCAGTGAATCCCAATGTAACCTCATGAATCAATTCATATCACTTTGGGGGTAAAATGAAGCATGCCTACGAAACATGCCAAGCAAACAAGTCAGGATTGCTTAAAACTTGCCAGCAAGACCTAAACATGACCGGGGTGACCGGAAAACAAACATGCCAAACAATCAACAAGGCAAGAAAGAAAACTTGTAAGCAAAGCTGCTTTTACACACATTGCCGCTGTCACACAGAAACACCTTTTTTGCACAAAAACCCTTCTGCACTCACACCATTTTACACAGAGACGCTTTAACACACAAACCCTTTTACACACAGACACTTTTACACACAAAAGCTTTTACACACAAATCCTTTGACACAGAAACACTCTTACACACAAACCCGTTTACACACAAAGACTTTTACACACAGAAGCTTTTACATACAGACACTTTTACACACAAACCCTTTTACACAGATTCACTTTTACACAGATTCACTTTTACACAGATTCACTTTTACACAGATTCACTTTTACACACAAACATCTTTGCACAGAAACACTCTTACACACAAACCCATTTACACACAAAGACTTTTACACACAGAAGCTTTTACACACAGACACTTTTACACACAGACACTTTTACACACAGAAGCTTTTACACACAAACACTTTTACACACAAACACTTTTACACACAGACGCTTTTACACACAGACGCTTTTACACACAGACGCTTTTACACACAGACGCTTTTACACACAGACGCTTTTACACACAGAAGCTTTTACACACAGAAGCTTTTACACACAAACACTTTTACACACAAACACTTTTACACACAAACACTTTTACACACAGAGACTCTTATACACAGACGCTTTTACACACAGACGCTTTTACACACAGACAAGTCCGGCACAAGTAAAGTCGCAATTTTACCTCAATTTTTGCCGATCGACCCTCATTTCGTGCGAAAGGGGTGCTCCGGCACAAGTAAAATCGCAATTTTACCTCAGTTTTTACCGATCGACCCTCATTTCGTGCGAAAGGCTTGCTCCGGGACACGTAAAATCGCAATTTTACCGCAGTTTTTGACGATCGACCTTCATTTCGTGCGAAAGGGTTGACGTTTCGTGACTCCCCGCCGGCACCACCCTCGGCCTAAAGAGAGAAAGATAAAGAAGGCGAGAGAGAGAAAAGGGAGAGAGAAAGGAGAGAGGAAAGAGGAGAGAGAGTGAGAGAGAGAAGATGTGAAGATGAGAAGATGTGAGAGAAGGTGTGAAGATGAGAAGGTGTGAAAGAAGGTGTGAAGAGGAGCAGATGTGAAGAGGAGCAGATGTGAAGATGAGCAGATGTGAAGATGAGCAGATGTGAGAGAAGATGTGGAAGATCAGCAGATGTGAAGATGAGCAGATGTGAAGATGAGCAGATGTGAAGATGAGCAGGTGTGAAGATGAGCAGATGTGAAGATGAGAAGGTGTGAGAGAAGGTGTGAAGATGAGAAGGTGTGAAGATGAGAAAATGAGATACAGACCCCCACTATTGGAAGAACCCTGCGCTCAGACGCTCTCGGGAAAAAAACACATGTTTTCTTGCATGGGGGAAATCAATGGTTTTGGAGGGTCCGCATTTTTTAGGGATCTTTGCATCCATGCATTATCATTCCACATCATGTATGTATTCAGAAGCATTTTGCCAACATCACATCTCACATGTAGATATGATTTAGTGATATGACATTGTGAGACATGACAAATCACATCTTGATTTTGATATTGTGACATGTTGGTTTCGCCATATGAATGTTTGACTCTTCCACTGATCGCATTTGCTCCAATCATCACATAATGTTTGAACGTTGAAGACCAGATGGGTTCATTCTACCTTCTTCACTTAAGGCCATTTACCAGTTTATAAATGATTATAAATGGTTTTAAACGGGGTTATAATTCCATAAATGAGGTTATAACTGACTTACAACTGGTAATGATGATTAAATGCCGAATGTTGCGTGCTAAAATGCCATTTAGGATAGTTAAGACCTCGATGTTTGATGTTTCAATCCTTTTCTATGAGACTTAAAACTCCATGTTGATGTTCAAACATTTTCAAACCGCATGTTCTTTTGATCATAATTAAGTTTCCATTCTTGATGAATATAGTGTTAAACCCTGTTTGATAGTAGAGCCTTGTTTTGTTTGGTTAGTTCTGTTATTTTTTGATAGTTAAACCGAAAAGACTAGTTCAACATCAACATATCACTTGTTAAACTTGTTCGTTAGTGACTATTTATCATCTGGTTATTTAACATAGCCATGGGAAATGGCCCATTTATAGATGGTTTACGTATTAAAAATGATGATTTTCCATGGCGAACTGTTAAATAACCAGATGGTAATGTTAAGCCTCCATTTTTCAAGGTTCAACATCTCCATCTCGTTGTTTTGTGTTTCGCTGTTTCGCCGCAGACGCGAGATGCCAATGTACAAGGGCGAGTTCCAGCGGGCTGCCAAGCGCCGTCCCATTCGGGAGGTGGAGCATTTGGCCAGTGGATTTCGTTGACCTTGCAACAGTTATGGCCAGTTATGGCCAACCATACCCTCCGGTAATTTAACATAGCTATATTGACAATGTCCATTTATAGTGGATTTACCCATCAAAAATGGTGATTTTGCATACTTATGTTAGTTCACCAGAGGGTAACAAGATGTTTAACAAGAAGTTATTTATGGCCAGTTCTCGGTAAATTTTAACGACCTCACTGTTCTCCTAAACCCTGGAATCATGGTGAATAAGGGAAATCATCCCCAAATGGCCCAACATTTCAGGTTCGTGAAATATTCTAATTTGCCCAGAGTTACATGTGGGTAAAACAATGCCATAAACCACCCATGACTGGGAATGAAACACATATTTTACCTATATGTATTGTTTCACCCACATTATAACTTTTTACTCCTGCAGCTAAGGTTATAAAAGACTTAAATGAGGTCATAAGCCAGTTCGACCTGTTAGGGGCTAGTACTGAAGTAGCGCGGCAACGTCCCACAAGAATGGGTCTATTAGGCCATCTTGGAGGGCATAAGTTTGAATTAAAAAGATGTTGGACTGTGGGACTGTGGGACTGGGACTGTGGGACGGTCTGAAGCTGTGAATATATGAGGGCTTCCATAAATGGGGATACGCCAATAGCTTGATGGTTTATTTCATGAAAATCCCAATCTAAATTAGATGATTGAGGGGTACCATTTGGTAAACTAACATAGCTATTGAAAATTGCCATTTAGTTTGTTGAATTACCCAGTAAAAGTGGTGATTTTCCATCGTTTTTTTGTATGTCTACCGGAGGCTACCCCTATGACTTGGGAAACCTCCATACAAAGTTGTGCCCACCAGTTATAAGTTGGTTTATAAGTTTATAAACCCCATTAACTGTAGTTTTATCTGCTATAAACCATAGTTAAGCCACTTATAAGGCAACTGGACGCTATCTAGGGGGCACCACATTGTATCAGATTTTACTGGAATGGCTATGTTCGGGAAACGACCAGCGCAACTCTTGGTCCCCCAAATGGCCGTGTCAACGAGTTTCATCACCGGGTGCATCGGTCTAGGGTCTAATCAATAATTTGATAAGCAAAAGATAAGCCAACTAATTTCATAATCAAAGTTGTCTAATTTGATAAAATCGTTCAAGCATAGCGGTAAACCAACTTTGTTCAGCGATTTGGCTGAGTTTAGCATCGGACATGCTGCTTTATCCTTAAAAAGACAGAACCAATCATAAAATAACAGGGATAAATGGATAAATTGGGATATGCCCAGAATATGAATTATATGTTATGTTTAGCCAATTCATGGCCGTTAAACACAACCTGGAAGATGAGGTTCCAAATGGCCGTTACAAAATCCAACAAACATCAAAGATCAAGATCTCCCCATCGAACCCACACCTTCCCAGATGCCTTGCGCAGGTGCTTCCCATCCCTTCCCTGCGGCGGCCGCCCGCCGGCCACCATGGCGGTGACGGTTCTGGTTCCGCCGCGTTCGCGGCGGGGCCGCCGCCGTTGCCTCCGGAGGAGCGACAGTTCTTTCGGTGGAGAGGTCGGGTGAGGGAAATGCGTGGGAGGGGGGATGAATTCAGCAGCAAAAATCATGGTTTCGCCGTCGAAAAACATGGATTTCACCAGAAAAATGATGGTTCAACCAGCAAAGATGGAGAGTTCACTGGCAAACATGTTTGTTTAACCATCAAAATGATGGTGCCGCCATCAAAAATAAAGATTAAGTGTGAGAAAATGGTGATTGAACCAGCAACCGTGGAGCATTGAAGCATCGAAAATGAAGGTTGGATTATCGCAAACTGCGTGATTGACCATCCAAAGTGTGGAAACCTGAAAAAGGGGGAAGTACGTGGACATATTCCGAATTGTCATCGGAACATTATGGAAATGGAACGATATGGAGGGAAGCAAGTGGTGAATGCTGGAGGTAACTTCCAGCTCATCGGACTGTTTTTTTTAATGGGGCTGCGGTTTTGGCTGGGAAACCATCCCGAAATAATACCTGGTTGGTGTGACTGGAACATGGCTTTTATGACTTTCCATATCTTGGGTATAATCATCCCAACTGACGAACTCATATTTTTCAGAGGGGTATAGGTATACCACCAACCAGAAATGTGCTTGTTTTAAACCCTGATGAGTTTGGATTTAAGTTCGTCAGACAGTGGGATGGGATGTGGTCAAACATGAAGTATCGATGGAACCCACAAAATTGGGGGGTTCAGAGGCTACCGACCCTTGTTTTGGATGTTGATGTTTTGCTGGGTCTGATCATTTCCCATTTGGGCTAAGCTTAAGCAACCAAGATTGCGGATGTTGGGAACTCACAGGAAAAAACCATTCTGATGGTTCTACTAGTTGTGCGATAGATATCTGGTTGGTGGTTTGGAACGTTTTTTATTTTTCCATATTTGGGAATAATAATCCCAACTGACGGGTGGCTCAACCACCAACCAGATATTTTCCATGAAGGAACGCGGTATTTCTTTCAGAACGAGCTGCCGCGGAGCTCACAGCGTCAGCAATGTCTCAAGCCCAGCTACACCGCAGCCGGCTTCCCCATTGAGAGAACTACTGATTGGAGAACATGATGCCAGACATGGGTCTAGTCCGGAAAATATGCTGCGCACTTCCCACAATCATGGAAGGCGGCACAGCGATGTTAAGTGATGATTGATAGTCAACTGATGGATTAAGTATGGTTAATGGCTATCTGGTTGGTGGTTTGGAACATTTGGATTATTTTTCTGAATGTCATCATCCCAACTGACGAAGTCATATTTTTCAGAGGGGTAGGTATACCACCAACTAGTAAATATACTATATTTTGATGGTTTTCATCAATCACTATTAGCCATGATCTACCATTATTTACCATTAAGCTATATCAATTCATCCCATTGATGGGGGATTAACTTATCAAGATGGTTTCAAACATTTTTTATTTTCCCAGAAGGGCGGCGACGGGCACTCTCCAGCCGTGAGCCGTGGAACCGTGGAAACCGTACGGTTCACGGTTTCCACGGTTCCACGGCTCACGGTTCCACGGTTCAGCCGTGGAACCGTGCGGCCGCGGCTGGGCTCCACGGTTCCACGGCTCAGCCGTGGAACCGTGCGGCCACGGCTGGGCTCCACGGTTCCACGGCTCAGCCGTGGAACCGTACGGCCACGGCTGGGCTCCACGGTTCCACGGCTGAGCCGTGGATTCGTGGAGCGCAGCCGTGGCGGCTCAGCCGTGAAACCGTGGAGCCCAGCTGTGGCCGCACGGTTCCACGGCTGAGCCGTGGATTCGCAGTAGTAGTAGTAGTAGTAGTAGCAGTAGTAGTAGTAGTAGTTAGTAGTAGTAGCAGCATTAGCAGTAGCAGTAGTAGTAGCAGTAGCAGTAGCAGCAGCAGTAGCAGTAGCAGTAGTAGCAGTAGCAGTAGCAGTAGCAGTAGCAGTAGCAGTAGCAGTAGTAGCAGTAGTAGTAGTAGTAGAGATAGAGATAGAGATAGAGATAGAGATAGATAGATAAATAGATAGATAGATAGATAGATAGGTAATTAGATGACAGAGAGAAAGATACATAGATCAATAGATAGATAAATAGATACATTGAAGATAGATAGGTAGGTAGATAGGTAGGTAGGTAGTCAGAGAAAGAGAGAGAAAGAGAGAAGACCTCAAGCACCTTTCGGTCCATCAGTGGATTCGGTCTGCCACCCTTGATTCACAACAACCAATCTCTTATAAGTTTCCTATTTTTACGCAACCGCTTGTGCGGTACTACTGGTAAATAAATATGAAGTTAACGAACTGCGGAAGGCACGGTCACAGCTGGCCTCCACGGTTTCACGGCTCAGCCGTGGAACCGTGCGGCCGCGGCTGGGCTCCACGGTTCCACGGCTCAGCCGTGGAACCGTGTGGCCACGGCTGGGCTCCACGGTTCCACGGCTCCAGCCGTGGAACCGTGCGGCCACGGCTCGGCTCCACGGTTCCACGGCTCAGCCGCCACGGCTGCGCTCCACGAATCCACGGCTCAGCCGTGGAACCGTGGAGCCTTAGCCGTGGCCGTACGGTTCCACGGCTGAGCCGTGGAACCGTGGAGCCCAGCCGTGGCCGCACGGTTCCACGGACTGAGCCGTGGAACCGTGGAGCTCAGCCGTGAGCGTGCACCGTGGAACCGTGGAACCGTGGAGGGGGGCAGCCGTACGGCCACGGTTTGCCGGTTCACGGCCCGGTTCGCCGGTTGCCGCCATACTCTATTTTCCGTAATATATGGGAGAATCCTTCCCATTGACGAACTCCATCATTTTTCAAGATGGTTGAAACCACCAACCAGATATGATAAGATATGTCATATGTCTATGTACCTACTGTATCCTACTGTACTCATACACAGCAATGCAATTACACTCTGTTAATAGATGTTAGTAGTAGATGATTTCCAATCTGGGTATATTCTCCGGCATACCATTGGCAAGTGGACGTCTCAGACCTCTTCAATGAGACTGGTATCATGCTTCGCTTTGTTAATAGTAGATGATGCAGTAGCGAATTAATGGTGGTTTAATGGTGATATTTAATGGGTATAAATATATATATATATGGGTACCATATATATATATATACATATAGTATGACCAGTGATGGGTTAATTATGGTTAATGGCTATAAAGTAACTGTTTTTCTTTCTACAGATGTTGCAGGTGGAGAGTCTTTTGCCTTGGAGCACTTGAAGAAGTACATGGAGCTGGGAACCCCAGGAAAACCATGGGAAAACCATGGGAAACACTGGGAAAACAATGGGAAAACCATGGGAAAACCATGGGAAACAATGGGAAAACAATGGGGAAACCCAGGAAAACCATGGGAAACAATGGGAAAACTATGGGAAAACAGTGGGGCAACCCAGAAAAACAATGGGAAAACCATGGGAAAACCATGGGAAAATGGGATTTGTGGCTGATTTATGATAGCTAAGTCGGTGAACATAACCTGGGGGGCTTCTTAAATTATGATCTGCAGTTGTCACCATAGGTTTCAATACTAAGTCATGGACTTGGATGATGCAAGGGGGTAGCCCCGTGACTTAGCCCCATGACTTTTGAAACCTCCATACGTTATAATTTTATATGATACTCCCTAGTTATTCAACATATCTTTATATTACTACTAGTTAATTAATATGCTTATTCAATCTTATTCATACATTTTCGGAAACCTCAATATATCAACCTCAGCAGCCAAAACTTACCGGATGAAGTTCAATGCCATTGCGTTAAAACCAACCGGGTGAACTGAGAGACATGTGGCTTTATCCGGTTGATTGGAGACATGCATCTAAAAGTATTGTATGGGTGATCACTGTTTGCTGGTGGTTTGGAACATGTGTTTGTGTGCTGCCATAGTTTGAACTATGATGTTCCTAGCAGCAACTATTTGTTTGATGGTTGAAACTGCCAATCAGCAGAACACAATATCACACACATGGCAAACTGGCTGGGTTTTAGTTAGGCACACCCTTGATTCAGTCAAAAACATATCGTTAGGCAGTTCTCTCAACGAGGAGTTGGCCAAAAGGGGTGTCAATACAATGGTTGTTGGATGAAGTGGATGTATCCTCATTTTTTCTGAAAACCACATTTTGGAGGACAGTCTACCCATAGTGTCACAGGATAGCCACCATGGGATGGATGAAGATGTGCTCGGAATCCATATGACATTCGTTTCGAAGCCTCGAAGCTTTAAACCCACAACACGTATGGCTAACCACCCAAAAGAGGGGGTCATGCATGTTGCAGGTACTGTGTACGAATACAGTCCCGCCACGGAAGATAGAACACTAATTCATCACTATAAGTTTGGCGTGTATGTCCTTCTATGTATACTAATAAGTACCATAAACCGCCATATTATAGTGGATACAACAAAATAACATAGATACAGATTTTGCTGTTCTATCTTGTTGGGGTTGCTTTACATTGCATTGATACTTTTGAGGGTTTGCAAGGTGGCATACAACCCTACAGATATATCTACCATAATAAATCCACTCGTTTGTTCCGAGCCTGCGAGCCTAGTTAGGTGACGAGATAGATCACTTTGTTTTCATTGGGGGGTTAGCTGAAAATGAACAGTGATACTGTGGATGGCTGCGAAATCCTGCACCACCAAAAGGATGGTTGAAACCTTATAAATAATGGGATAAACCATCTATGAACTGGTGCAGGATTTCGCAACCATCCACAGTATCACTATATCACTGTTCTGAGCAGATGAGCAGTATGTAGAGGAGTAGACGTACTAGACTAGACATAATACACCTCAGTCGCCTCAGAGGAGAAACCGGGGGAACCGTTACCACTCAAAGTGACTAGCTAGGACTATTTAATCAAGTCGATGATTTCTGAAGGACATGACGCGTTTTTAATTAGGCCTATTCTAGTCACTCATTAGTACCTGGTTGTTGGTTTGGAACATGTTTATTTTTCAATATATTGGGAATAATGTAGGTTACTGATTAGTGTGGGGAGGCCCCCCCCCCAAACAAATTTGGGTAACAGAATAGTGTGGAAAAAACAAATTACCGGGTACAGAATAGTGTAAAATCAAAAAAAAATGATAGATTTAAATTGATTTCAATTTACTTTCAATTGATTTCAATTTACTTTCAATTGATTTCAATTTACTTTCAATTGATTTCAATTTATTTTCAATTGATTTCAATTTACTTTCAATTGATTTCAATTTACTTTCAATTGATATCAATTTACTTTCAATTGATTTCAATTTACTTTCAATTGATTTCAATTTACTTTCAATTGATTTCAATTTACTTTCAATTGATTTCAATTTACTTTCAATTGATTTCAATTTATTTTGAATTGATTTCAATTTATTTTGAATTGATTTCAATTTATTTTGAATTGATTTCAATTTACTTTCAATTGATTTCAATTTACTTTCAATTGATTTCAATTTACTTTCAATTGATTTCAATTTACTTTCAATTGATTTCAATTTACTTTCAATTGATTTCAATTTACTTTCAATTGATTTCAATTTACGTTCAATTGATTTCAATTTACGTTCAATTGATTTCAATTTACGTTCAATTGATTTCAATTTAGTTTCAATTGATTTCAATTTACTTTCAATTGATTTCAATTTACTTTCAATTGATTTCAATTTACTTTCAATTGATTTCAATTTACTTTCAATTGATTTCAATTTATTTTGAATTGATTTCAATTTACTTTCAATTGATTTCGATTTACTTTCAATTGATTTCAATTTACTTTCAATTGATTTGAAGTTACTTTCAATTGATTTCAATTTACTTTCATTTGATTTCAATTTACTTTCAATTGATTTCAATTTACTTTCAATTGAATTCAAGTTACTTTCAATTCATTTCAAGTTACTTTCAATTGATTTCAATTTACTTGCAATTGATTTCAATTTACTTTAATTGATTTCAATTTACAATTTATTTTGAAATGATTTCAATTTACTTCAATTGATTTCAATTTACTTTCAATTTACCTTCAATTGATTTGAAGTTACTTTCAATTGATTTCAATTTACTTTGAATTGATTTCAATTTACTTTGAATTGATTTCAATTTACTTTGAATTGATTTCAATTTACTTTCAATTGATTTCAATTTACTTTCAATTTGCTTTCAATTTACTTTGAATTTACTTTCAATTGATTTCA
>CAMXCT020001529.1:0-17500 GCA_947184155.2 Cladocopium goreaui
CATCCAGGACCAAGGTAGATGACAGACATTGACAGACTCAAGAAGATAGGCCAGATAGGCAGTTTAGAAGATGAAAGCAGTGCGTCCAATGCATTGAAGTGGTTTGATCAAGTTTGATCAGTGTATATCAGTGTTGCGCAAGTGCGAACAGGTGGAAATCGATGATTAACAGTGATCAACAGTGATTCGCAGATGTCACATCTTCATAATTACATCTTCACTCTCATGTCAGAATCCATCAGAATCCAATGGGCATAATGGGCAATGGCTTTACATGGCTTTACTATACCAACTGATTAAATCCAGAATCGAAGATATCGAAGCATGGCTTGTTGGATATTGTTGGATGTCGTTGGACGGAAAGATCGGAAAGTGTTTTGCTTTGTGTTTTGTATGCTGCGCCCAGGTACAAAGCACGCCAAGTTCTGGCCACAGGTTCGCTGCTTTTGGACGGCCCTGGGCCTGGTGCTGAGGGTGTTGCAGGCCATGGCCGGCTGGGTTTGGGACCTATCCGACGAGCGCAACTCTTCGAGACTTGTGAAGACACCAGCAGGCGAGCGATGGCGAGTGCATTCACAGCAGACAAAATAGACAAACCACTGCCTTACATGGTCCGTCATGGCCCCATATGGATCCATATGGTCCCTTTATGTCCCTTTTGGTTCAAATTCGGCAAATATCGGATAGGTACTCAAGCTTGCAATCAAACTGGGGTGTCCGGGTATCCTATATTGAAGACTTGCAATGTTTGTGATTTTATTGGCACTTGCACGCGCTGGTCCGCGAAACTGCACCACCATCTGCCATCGAACCATTCCACGCCGTCCAATATATCATGCAACATGATGAAGATGAGACATGCAACTAGGATCGAGTTGGGCCAATTATATTTATATATATGGTGATCGATCTAAAGGTCCTTGTAAGTATATATTATACAATATTGCAGTATCTTACAATTATATAGCATCCTATAGTGAACCAGCGCAATCATGTTTGATGATCTTTCGCGATTTTGCATTCTTCATGATCTTTCATGGCTTTTGCATGCACAATGCTGCGGTGCTGCACAATGCTGCACAGCCAAAGCACTGATACCATCTAACACCTATGTGATCGCTGTGATTGCCTGTGACCCGTGAAGGCTGGGGCAGCTCTACGCCGCTTTTTCAATGGAGCGCGCTGCTTCCGCCGGACAGAACGCGCGGCAGCCCTTCGTGACCCTGGCATTCGGAGCGAGTGGTGCAATTTCTTGTGCTTTCATGTATGAATAGACTCATAAAATCTCAGAAATATGGCCTACCAGAGTTGCCAGAATATTGTCCCATTACGCAGGCTGCATGATGAAGGGTACGTTCATAACCGGAATGAGCAACAAGGCAAATTTCACATGCATTGTCCTAAGTACTTGGGCAATATAATGATTATATATATATATATCTTTTTATATATCTATCTATATATATATATATCTATCTACCTATCTACCTACCTACCTACCTACCCATCTATCCATCTATCCATCTATCCATCTATCCATCTATCTATCTATCTACCTATCTACGCTCTTTTTTATATGCTATCAATCACTGCTATCACACAGGGCACCACAAGGTTACAACATGTTTGGAGAGGTTTCAGTTTATATTTTTTTGTTGTTAGCCTAGAGGTTGAAAATTCGCGCCAACTAAGTACGATCTCGACATCTCACTGTTTCATTGGCACAAATGTTTGAATAGGACTTGTGGTATCTTGAAGAGAGGGGTGAACAGAAATGAGTCTTCTTGTGACACCCTTGGAGATCCAGTTTCAACATGTTTCAACATCTTTCAAACATGTCTAAAGATATTAAAGTGGAGCTGTTTGAACCACCCCAGGAGCAGGTGATGGTCCTCAGAGAAGCATCCGAGACGAGAGGCTGTTTGGACAGCTTGGTTTGGGCCTAGCATTGCTGGGAGCGCCTGGCAACGTGGTGAAGGAGATCCGATGAGATCCGTAATTAAGCGAACCTGTGCAACACGTCACAGTTTCAAGATAGTTCAATACTGTCAATACTTTCTTACTGTTCATTGATACAAACCTCATATATATAATATATTATATATATACCGTATATATATATATATGCTAAATTATGTATAATTACATACAGTATGGGATCATATTGTGCATATGTATACGAATATGTATGTATGTATGTATGTATGTATGTATGTATGTATGTATGTATGTATGTATGTATGTATGTATGTATGTATGTATGTATGTATGTATGTATGTATGTATGTATGTATGTATGTATGTATGTATGTATGTTGTGAATTGAACAGCATTGCATTGAGTTCTCTTTACCAAGGCACCATTTTAATCAGCGTGAATGCCACCATGCCCAGCTCCAACCGGTCACGAACACATGTTCCTTTTCCATAGCAAACTGAAGGCTCAGGGCCCTTCTTGAGGATTTGAGGTGGGCGGGACAGTCGCTTGAAGCCATTTGCTGCAACAGCGTTGGGTCGCTGAATAGGGCGAGGCGCCCTTGGCATTTGACACTTGCGTGTCGCATCCATCCGAGATCCGTTGGCCTGCTTTGGGGAAAAGCAACTGCCGAGCTTGTGTTGGAGGAAGGGAAACTGCTACCAGTGCGACTCTGTTCGCATTGGTAGCGGAGCCCCGCTGCCGAAAGTGCGGGAGATCCAGGGTATCAAGTTTACAGCTGGTTCAACATGTCAGGTGGAGATGGAACGGTACCTACGACAGGTGCAGAAGTCTCAAACATGGTGCCGAACCAAATAGCTGCCTTGGTGCCTACCTTCGATCCCTCCAAGGACGATTTGCAGGTCTACTCACAGAAGGTGATGTTGCTGTTGGATGCATGGCCAGTAGGTAAGTATACCGAGCTAACTACGCGGCTGATTCTGAATTGTTCAGGATCCGCATTCATGAAGCTGCAGCTCCACCAATCGGAGCTCATGGAAAATGAGCGCAAGTCTGTGACGCGCCTGATTGAAATCCTTGGTGGCCATTGGGGTCAAATAGGATTAGAAAAGAAATACGAGCATGCAGAAAGAGCTCTTTACAAGTGTGTACAGAAGACCGACGAATCAGCCGATTCGTTCCTGGCTCGTGCAGACATCATGTGGACTGAACTTAATAGCAAGAATCTCAAATTGTCAGGTCTCCAGGCGTATGTGACTCTCCGAGGGTCAACCTTGAGTGCTGATGACAAGAAGAAGGTCCTCGTTGATGCAGATGCCGCTGGGTCAGGAGACCTTTCAGTACAAAGGGTGAGCAGTGCAATCAGAATGTTGGGAGCCGGGTTCTTTCAAGACATGACAGGTTTGAAACGTGGAAAATTCAAAACCTATGATCAAGCCACTTTGCTTGCAGAAGCCGCTGAACCCGATGATGAAATGAACGATGAGGACTTGGCAGCCGCCTTCAACTCCTACACTGAGGCTCGTCGTCGTCTCAGTGAAAAGTTCCGTTATCGAGGTTTCTGGCCAGTTTCTAGTGGTGGTGGAAAGGCCAAAGGCCATTCCAAGGGACGAGCCAAAGGCAAGTTCCAGAAGGGACATTCATCGTCCCGAAAGTCGCTTGAACAGCGAATCCTGTCTTCCAGGTGCCGTATCTGTAACAAGTTAGGTCACTGGAAGGCTGAGTGTCCTGAGAAAGGCAGCCACTCTTCTCAGTCGACGGCATCCGCCCCGACAACATTCGTGAGCACCGATGCCACCTTGCCGATGGAGTTCATGCAGATTCCCGAGAGCCAAGATGGACCCATAGATGAGCCTCAGAATGAAGCTAGTGTTTTCAGTTTAGTAGGCCATGAGGATTTCAGGGGTAAATTAAGGAGTTCCCTTAATAATGTTCGGGTTAGAAATCCAGTGTTCACCTTTGGTCGGCAACCGCCCTTGAGGAATGAACACGCCTGTGAAGTGAACCGCGAGCCAATTGCTGAGGAACCTTTGCTGTTTGCAACGCACAGTAGCCTGGGTGTAGTGGATTTGGGTGCCACCAAGACTGTCATTGGAAGTGACCTGGTTGCTGATTTGATTAGCAACTTAAAACCAGCTGTTCGCAAGAGATTGACCAGATGTCCATGCAGTGTGACTTTCCGTTTTGGTAACCATGGTACACTCCAGAGTCAGCAGGCACTGGTAGTTCCCTTGCAGGAGATGTTGCTTAAAATAGCCATTGTCCCAGGGTCAACACCATTCCTGATCTCCAACACCCTGTTACGTGCATTTCAAGCAGTCATTGATGTGGAAAAACATGTGATGTGGTCCAAGAAATACCAGTGTGAGTATCCGTTGCAACTGACCTCCAAGGGTTTGTTTCTGATAGATCTCAACGACTTGGCAGCACCTGCAGCCAACGTGACCGCTGGAGCCGAATCGGCTGAAACACATGTGGCCGACTCCCTGCCGTCAAAAGAAAGCCTGCCAGTCGAAGAGTCTTGCATAGGAAAACCGCCGTTGGTCCCAAGTTCTCAGGTCAGTAGCAAGTCCCAAAATGCAAGTTTGTCCAAGTGTCAGCAGGTCCGTCAAGTCAGTTTTGAAAGTTCGTGTATGAAGCCAACATCGTCTCAAGTGTCGTCCGAGCCCAGCGTTGAATCTCCGTCCGTGTTGCGTGATTCCCATGTCGTCTCTGGTCAACCGTCTGAAGAAACTGCAAGTGGTTCAGCCAGAGGAATTGCCCGACCTCACCAAGTACTCCCTGGAGCAGATGGATCAAATGAAGGTGGAGTTCGGAACCAAACATGCCGGACGAACCTATCTCGAGGTCTGGAACACCGACCAACAGTGGGTGATGTGGTTCCTGAAGCACTACCATGCAAGCACGAAGGGCGTCCACCGCCTTCTGATCAAGTACATCGAGCTCAAGATCGAAAGGGCCGAACTGGAGAACCAAGTGATTCCCGTCACCGAGCCTCAGCCACAGGTGACCAAAGAGGTCTGTACCAAGGAGCCTGGGAAGCCATCCCTTGGCCTGCTGCCCAAGGCCAAAGCAGCCCCTTGGTACCTCACCGAGGTGGACGAGATGTCGGTGTGGGATCAGGACGTGACCAGTCAGGCGTCCATGCCCACGGAGCACGCCGAAGTGTCACAACAGTGGGAGAATCGCATGCAGCAGATGGAGGGCGCGATCCAAGCCATCATGCACCATCTGGAGACGATGTCGGTCAACCAAGGCCGTGTGAGAGAAGCCGGCGAAGTAGAACAGTGAGTCTAGAACAAGCCGAGATGCTGGGGTTCATCACTGCAGGTGAAGCATGTAATGATTGTCCTCAGTTTGATCATTTGTCCAAGCACTCATGTCGTGAACGTCAACGTTTTCAGAGTTTGATTTGCCAATACACCAAAAAACTGCAGTCCGTCATGTTGGAACCCTGCCGCATTTTGCGATCACGTGGCCAGTTGAAGCTTTTGGAAGTTTTCTGTGGACCAAACAGCCAGCTTACCCACCAGGTCCAACAATTGGGGTTTCGTGCTGAGCGCATGGGTTTAGCACAGTGTGATCTACAACAGGCTGAAGGTAGACGTTTGTTGTTTCAAACAGTTGTTGCACGGTCACCGGAACACCTTTGGTTTTCACCGTCCTGCGGGCCATGGTCTGGATGGTCCACATTGAATGGCAGTAGGTCTCTCGAAGCCTGGGACAATTTGCAAGAGTCCCGCCTCAAACATGTTGAGCAAATTGCTCTGGGCGTAGTGCTGCTCAGACACCAGTGCAGTGTTGGCCATCATATGCATTGGGAGCAATCACAAGCCTCCCTCATGTTTAAGCTGCCGTATCTCCAGTAAGTGCATCAAAGAACCTTGGCCGTAGACTTTGACATGTGCACTGCCGGAAACCTAAAGGATCCTGAAAACGGAAAAGCTATCAAGAAGGGAATGACTGTTTTATCAACTTCCACCAGGGTTTCTCAAAGTCTTCACAACAAAAGATGTCTTGGAAATCATGATCATCAAGTGATTGAAGGTTCCACGATATTTCAACAACAGCGCATGAATAGATCAACCTTCTCGGAAGCTTACCCTAGGAAGTTTGCCCGTGACATGGCCAAGGTGTTGTGTAAACTGTCTTTTCCACATGAACGTCCAGTAGCCATGTCCATGTTTACGGGAGATGCACCTGCACTGGTAAATGAGCCTGCCATGAAACGCCGAAGACTGTTTGTCCAAGCAAAGCCGCAGTTGTCGAGGTCATCGGAAATGACAGCCGACATGCCACTGAAGAGGCGAAAGCTCGATGGCAAACAACCATGTGAAAATGCCCTGGAAGCCTGGACAAAAGTTTTCGATATGGTAGATCCTTTGCTTAGCAGGGTAGGTAAGAGGGTCATCCGGGATAGCCTGATTATCCAAGAACTTCAAAGATTGATGCCTGACAAAATGATTCAGTTCGCCATTGGTTGCCGTGGATCCAGTCGAACCATAGCACCTTCTGAAGACACCGCCCACTTGGAAGTACCTTTCAAATAACCATAACGCAAATAACTCCATCAATGGAAGTACCAGTGTAACCCCACAGTCCACTGTAACTGCTGATGAAACAAAATCTACTACCATGGATGATGACGTACACCATGACAAGACTCCACAACAACATGCCACCATGCAAGCGTTGTCCAAGGAGGACCAAAGCCTCCTCATGAAGATTCATAAGAATCTAGGCCACCCCAATCCTGAAAGATTGAGTACAATGATGCTGAAGCAGGGCTATCGACCTGAGCTGGTTCGTGCAGCACGCCACTTCCGGTGCGATGTCTGCATCCAAAACTCTCAGCCCAAGGATGCTCGACCGAGCACTCTGAGAGATGACTTGGAGTTCAACGACCGTGTTTCAGTGGATGGGTTCTCCTGGACCAACCAGAAGGGCAAGGTGTTTCACATGTATCATGTCCTAGATTGGGGAACCAACTTTCACATGGCAAGTATCGCACCATCACGATCCACCGAGGATTTCATCAAGGTGTTCATGAATATGTGGCTCTCATGGGCCGGCAGTCCAGGTGAAATTTTGGTAGATGCTGGATCAGAATTCAACAGAGAAGAATTCATGGAGTTCCTACAAAGCCACAATATCAGGGGCACTACCATAAGTCCTGAAGCCCATTTCCAGAATGGCCGATCTGAAAGGCATGGAGCCATCCTACAAACGATGTTGACCAAGTTTAGCACTGAACATGAGATTGCCAGTTATACCGATCTTCAAAAGGCCTTGTGGTGGTGTGTCCAGGCAAAGAACGCTTGCAGCCTGAAGGGAGGATATGCCCCAGAGGTTCTGGTGCTGGGCAAGCACACTCGCCTGCCAGGTTCTGTCAGCAGTGACATGCTCCTGCCGGCGCATATGCTTGCGGACTCCGAACATGCCCAGGGTCTCAAGTTTAGGTCCCAACTAGCCATGAGAGAAGCCGCCCGCAGAGCATTCCACTGTGCTGACAATGATGCGTCACTCAGACGCGCAATGCTGCGAAGATCGCACCCCCACCGGGGTCAGTATCAGCCCGGGGAGTGGGTCATGGCATGGAGAGAAGGTCATGGCCAAAACACAGGCTACTGGCAAGGTCCCATGAAGGTGGTAGTCCATGAGAATCAACAGACTGTTTGGTTGACCATGTCTAGCAAGCTCTTTCGATGCGCACCTGAACATGTTAGACCTGTAACTTCTGATGAAGCAAAAGGCATTACTTGGAGTCCTGATGAACCATCGATTTCAGAGATTGCCCGCCAACTTCCTCAGGAAAACGAAGGGGGAATAACCAGGGTCATGAATCTAGGAGGTCCCAGTGCCATGGAAATGCCACTTGAAAGCCTGCCAGGGTTACCCCAACCAGAGGCCAATGCTCATGCACCATCGTCCCAGCACTCAGGGGTTGAAGAACAACCTGACCAGGAGCCTGATTTGCCATCCACGCCATCACAGGAAAACCAAGACAGGGAACCTGAAGAAATTCCCAGACCTGATGAACCAGAAGATGTTCCCATTCCTGATGACGATGATGATGATGATTTGGTGTGTGAAGGTCTATACTGTCATGATGTTGACTCAAATGCACTTGAAACACCAGAAGATGGCATGACATGGCGATGTGAAGTTCTGGTCAGCGAAGCTGACATACAAGCGTGGCGTGACTCTCCAGATCCTGAGGAGATGTCATTTTTGGTGTCGGCCGCTAAGCGACAGCGAGCAGAGGTCAAACTGACTGAGCTTACAGCATCAGAGCGTGCTGAGTTCAAAGTTGCCAAGGAAGCTGAGGTGTCCAACTGGTTGAAAACAGGTACTGTCCAGAAAATGCTGCGAAGCCAATTAGCCCCAGAACAAGTTCTCAGATGCAGATGGATTTTGACCTGGAAGCCCATCGAGGAATCAGACAGAGACCCCTCAAAGCCAAACAATACCCGAAAGGCCAAAGCCAGGCTTGTAGTACTTGGATATTTGGACCCCCAAATCACAGAAATTCCTCGTGACTCACCAACTTTAAATAGGCATTCTAAGATGTTGCTCCTACAGTTGATTGCCTCAAGGTCATGGGATTTGCGGTCTTTTGATATCCGAGCTGCCTTCCTCCAAGGAAAACCTCAGCAGGGTAGAGTCCTAGGGTTGGAACCTGTGCCAGAACTGGCAACCAAAATGAACTTGAAGCCAGAGGAGATTTGCAGACTGTCCAAAAGTGCGTACGGTCTCATAGATGCACCGTACTTATGGTTTCAAGCCCTCCGAGAGGAACTCTTGCGTTTGGAGTTTGAACAATCTCCATTCTGCCCATGTACGTTCATTCTGCGGTGCCCGAACACCAAGGAGCCTGAAGGAGTCATAGGCATTCATGTGGATGATGGGTTATGTGGTGGTAACGAACGGTTTATGTCAAAGCTTCAACAATTGGAAAGTGTGTACCCTTTTGGATCACAGAAAGTTGGCAGTTTCACCTTCACTGGAATCGAAATGTTTCAACATCCCAACAAAAGCATCACTCTTTCACAGACAGAATACATCAACAAGATCCAACCTATCAAGATCAATCAAGATCGCCGAAAGGAAGAACACTCCAAGGTGACCGCAGATGAAAAGATGGCCCTGAGAGGTCTCATTGGTAGCCTCCAATATGCCTCAGTTCATACCCGACCTGATTTGGCAAGCCGTTTGAGCTTTCTACAATCTGAAATTAACCAAGCCACTGTGGAAACCCTCATTAACGCCAACAAGACCCTTCACGAAGCCAAACGTCATTCCAAAGTGTCCATTCACATACAACCAATTGCCTGTCAGGACTTGAGATTTCTTGCGTTTTCAGACGCGTCGTTTGCGTCCAAGAAAAACCCAGAATCCCACACTGGAAGCATAATAATGAGCACTCACAAAGATATCTCCAAGAATACCACTTGTCCTGTTAATCCTATGTCCTGGGGGTGTAAGAAGATTCAAAGGGTAGTGACAAGCACTTTAGCGGCAGAAACCGTGTCACTCAGTACCGTGTTGGATCAGCTCTCATGGATTCGCCTGTGTTGGGCCTGGATGTTGGACTCCCGAGTCAAATGGCAAAGACCTGAACAGACCTTGACAGGTCTGCCCGAGTCGTTTTCCACAGCCACCGTCAAGGCACAACAGTTGCCTGAAGATACCGTAGCGACTGACTGCAAGAGTCTGTACGACTTGGTCAGTCGCACCGCTCCTCCGGCATGCAGTGAGTTTAGGACTCAATTGAATGCGCGTCGCATCAAAGATTTGCTGGCAGAGAATGTAAGTCTGAGATGGGTGCACTCAGGAGCCCAGCTTGCCGATGGGTTAACAAAGATTATGGAAAACACCTTTTTGCGAGAGACTCTTCAAAGTGGAAAATACCGTTTGAATGATGAACTGGAGATACTCAAGGCAAGGTCAGACTCACGTACACGTTTGAAATGGTTGAGATCGCACGACGCCGAGACCTCTTGCAATGCACCATCACCTTCTTGTTCGACAAAGTTTTGAAAGTTTGAAATTTTGGGAGTGTGAATTGAACAGCATTGCGTTGAGTTCTCTTTACCAAGGCACCATTTTAATCAGCGTGAATGCCACCATGCCCAGCTCCAACCGGTCACGAACACATGTTCCTTTTCCATAGCAAACTGAAGGCTCAGGGCCCTTCTTGAGGATTTGAGGTGGGCGGGACAGTCGCTTGAAGCCATTTGCTGCAACAGCGTTGGGTCGCTGAATAGGGCGAGGCGCCCTTGGCATTTGACACTTGCGTGTCGCATCCATCCGAGATCCGTTGGCCTGCTTTGAGGAAAAGCAACTGCCGAGCTTGTGTTGGAGGAAGGGAAACTGCTACCAGTGCGACTCTGTTCGCAGTATGTATGTATGTATGTATGTATGTATGTATGTATGTATGTATGTATGTATGTATGTATGTATGTATGTATGTATGTATGTATGTATGTATGTATGTATGTATGTATGTATGTATGTATGTCATGTATGTATGTATGTATGTATGTATGTATGTATGTATGTATGTATGTATGTATGTATGTATGTATGTATGTATGTATGTATGTATGTATGTATGTATGTATGTATATACGTGTTTGCGCACATGTATATATAATATGTTTGTAATATGCGTTTATGCACATGTATGTCTATGTATATGGCTGTGTATTATATATTTACATATATGCACATATGATACCACACCATATATCATAGTGAAAAAGTACACGCATGTAGAAAACTATTTCATACTACTGCGAGGTTCAGAGAAAAAACATATATCCAACATATTTTTTTTTGCAATGCGGAACTGCACTAACTGCACGGCATGACCTGATTTCAGCAGAGGAGTCCATGGACGGAAGGGCAGAGACCGACAACCCTGAGCCCATTCCTCACGCGCCGACTCTGATTCACAGACAGGCAGCAGGTTTGCTAATGCTCTACTCCAACTAGTTACATCTAGTTAGTTGCACCGCATTGAAAAAGTTGCAAGTGCTCCAGGCCCTGCAGGCTATCGGAAAAAGGGTGCGATATGTGGGATGCCTGGGATGATGGATTCAATTGAGATGGGCAATGCTAAGGGGCACACCTGTGCAGCTTGGTACTGCTTTTTGCAGTACTCCTCACTGCCAGGGTACCCTACCACTGGTGCGACTGAAGAGGCGATTGGAAGAGGGACTTCACGATGCACACAGCGGCACACAGCACAAAGATTCGCGATGTTTTTGGAGCTGGAATGGGGCAGCTGCATGCGTTTCACATCGTTTCACAACAGGAGCCATCCACCCAGCTGAGACGTTTTCATCGAACTCGGGAGTTGCAGCCAGGGGAGGCATGATGCACGGGCATGCTTTGAATTGCTTGCCATGTTTCAAGTTTCAACTTGAAATCTTGATCTGATATATCTTCATGATTCTTCATATCATTTCTCTCAGACTCAGACGCTGTTGTCTTTTTCCGCTCTCAGGCAGAAGATGTTGTTCTTGAGCTGAGTCTCGTGCTCAGACTGCTGCAAGGGCGGCCGTGGCACTCACCATGTGCTCAAATCCTGGAGGCCCAAAGCCATCCAAAGCCCCAAAGCTAAATGAAAAAAATGAAAAGCTACTGATGAAACATGATGAAACCTTCGAATATCTTCGAATATTCGATTGATTCCGATTGAATATCCTCGATGCTGAGGTTTGCGAGATCTGTCTGTGAGTTGCTCAATTCCATTTGCCTGGAAAGATAACGCCGAAGAATGTGATTGGTTAGATTGACGATTTTAAACGATCAACAGGACTGGTGCTGAGAGAAACAGTGCTCACACGGATAAACTAGACGACGGATGGCCCGAGAGCGTAGAGGAGCAGGGTCTTCTCTTGTTAGTATGGAGACACCATATTACAAAACAATATATTAAAGATGTGTTATAGGCAGTCGAGAAGAGGAGTATCAAGACAATATAGCACAAGTACAAGAGAATAGCTTGCATTGCAAACACTTTTACACACAGAAGCTTTTACACAGATCAGAGCAAGGTTTTACAGTTTTACACAGAGAACCCCTTACACAGAGAAGCTTTTACACACAGAAGCTTTTACACACAGACACTTTTACACACAGACGCTTTTACACACAAGGCACTTTTACACACAGACACTTTTACACACAGGCGCTTTTACATACAGACAGTTTTACATACAGACTCTTTTACACACTGTTGCTTTTACACAGGCGCTTTTACACACAAAGCTTTTACCCACAGAAGCTTTTACAGACAGAAGCTTTTACACACAGACGCCTTTACACAGACGTTTTTACACACAGACACTTTTACACACAGGCGCTTTTACACACAGAAGCTTTTACACACAAACACTTTTACACACAGACACTTTTGCACAAAAGCTTTTACACACAGACGCTTTTACACACAGACACTTTGACACACAGACGCTTTTACACACAGACGCTTTTACACACAGACGCTTTTACACAGACACTTTTACACACAAACACTTTGACACACAGACACTTTTGCACACAGACGCTTTTACACACAAACACTTTGACACACAGACACTTTTGCACACAAAAGCTTTTACACAGAAACACTTTTACACACAGACGCTTTTACACACAGACGGTTTTACACAGACGCTTTTACACACAATCACTTTTACACACAGACGCTTTTGCACACAGACGCTTTTACACACAGACGCTTTTACACGCAAACACTTTGACACACAGACGCTTTTACACACAGACGCTTTTACACACAGACGCTTTTACACACAGACGCTTTTACACAGACACTTTGACACACAGACACTTTTGCACACAGACACTTTTGCACACAAAAGCTTTTACACACAGACGCTTTTACACATTAACACTTTTACACACGAAAGGGTTGCGACGGGAACCTGGAAATCGCAATTTTACCTCAGTTTTTGACGATCGAACCTCATTTCGTGCGAAAGGGTTGCGCCGGACAAGTTGAAATCGCAATTTTACCTGAGTTTTTAACGATCGAACCTGATTTCGTGCGAAAGGGTTGCGCGGGACGACTTCAAATCGGAATTTTACGTCAGTTTTTGATGATCGAACCTCGTTTCGTGCGAAAGGGTTGCGCCGGACAAGTTGAAATCGCAATTTTACCTGAGTTTTTAACGATCGAACCTGATTTCGTGCGAAAGGGTTGCGCGGGACGACTTCAAATCGGAATGTTACCTCAGTTTTTGACGATCGAACCTCGTTTCGTGCGAAAGGGTTGCGCCGGACACCTTCAAATCGCATTTTTTTCTCAGTTTTTGACGATCGAACCTCGTTTCGTGTGTAAGGGTTGCGCGGGACACCTTCAAATCGCAATTTTACCTCAGTTTTTGGCGATCGAACCTCATTTCGTGCGAAAGGGTTGCGTTTCGTGCCGTCTCGTTGGCACTGCCCCTGCCCCCGCCTTCAGAAGAGAAATAGAAAAGAAGGAGAGGGCAAGAGGGCAAGGGGGCAAGAGGAGAAGATGTGAAGATGAGCAGATGTGAAGATGAGCAGATGTGAAGATGAGCAGATGTGAAGATGCGCAGATGTGCAGATGTGAAGATGAGCAGATGTGAAGATGAGCAGATGTGAAGATGAGAAGATGTGAAGATGAGAAGATGCGAAGATGAGAAGATGTGAAGATGAAAAGATGTGAAGATGAGAAGATGTGAAGATGAGAAGATGTGAAGATGAGGGATGAGAAGATGTAAAGAGGAGAAGATGTGAAGAGGAGAAGATGTGAAGATGGGAAGATGTGAAGATGAGAAGATGTGAAGATAGAAGATGTGAAGATGAGAAGATGTGAAGATGAGAAGATGTTTTACAGACCCCCACTATTGGAAGAACCCTGCGCTCAGACGCTCTCGGGAAAAACGTGGAGGAACTGCAGCATCATTCCGAGCCACTCAGATTTGGGACACGACAAAGTCAGACTGGACCGTGGTCCCCGGCATTTTCTCGGTGCCGGCCTCATTCGCTGCATTGCTTTGCCCCCAATTGGCTCAGCATGGACAGGAATGGCATCATTGTCATTTCATCTGATTGTGGAGTTGTCTCAGATTTATTCAGATCTGCCATGGCAACCAACTACTGTATATAGCTTGATTGCAATGGCCGCGCCGCAGTATGCTCGATGCTTGCTGCTTGTTTGAAAAGGTTGGTGTTGGATCATCTTCACGCGAAATGCGTTTGCGCCTCAACGCAATCACTGCCATGAAATCAGTTTGGGATATTTCATCTCAGAGCCCCAGATCTAGGAAGCATGTCGATCCTGATGTTCATGTTACATCATGATCATGTTACTATATGATTAGTGGGATAAAGTCCATAAAGTGAAGACTTCTTGAGGCCTATGTGGCACTTTCATGGTCCAAGTTCAACATGAAAAGAATCAAGCCGTGCCCCAGCGGGCAAGTGAACCACTGCAAGGGCGGAGACCTGGCATCACAGATGGCCACGGCAACATTCGCGTGATGAAATTTGATGAACACTTAAAACAGAAAATGTATGTTGAAAATTGTTGAAACACGATAACTATGCCGTAGTATACAATAATATACAATAATCCTAATTTTATAATTGTAGATATCAAATAATTTTTATATAGTTATGAAAGTGTCAAAGAAATACGGAATGATAAAATTCACCTCGGCATGAAGACACTGCAAGAAGCGTACAGTAAGAGCATGAAGACCACCCAAGAACAGCATGACAACATGAGTCAGGAGCCATTCAGAGCTAGCTTTTCCGGGCGCTGCATGTTGCAGGTACATTTGGGAGAGTGTCCACGACTTGACACTCTCCTGGCCGCTAGGGCGGCTTAGCATGATCACAACGAGGCTTGGTTCATTGGTCATGGTCTTCATGCCTTTGCTAGTGTCCTCTAGTCACTGGTATGATATATATATATACAATCATGTATGAATGTATGATCATAGTGTCATAGTTGCCCTTATTGCCACGCATTCTCTCATACAAACAGGCCCTAGAGTTCCAACCTGTGTCGCAAGATGTCTCAGGCATCAGTTGACATTTTTGATTGTTATTGACTATTGACAGCCATGTCATTCCATGTCATGTCTATGCGCGGGGCAGCGTGGGCAGGTCTGTCCTCATTTGTGGGACTTGCAGAGTATAGACCGTGTAGGTAGGTGAGGTGACCTGCGCCTCATGAATTCAGTTTGGGCTCCATGTTTGGGAAAGACCACATAGACACCAAACTCTCAGACACATAGACAATCAGAATCAATAAGAGACACATTCAGGCATCGATGCGCACTACCCCACAAAGTGACGTTGGACCTTTGAATACCAAGAATATACTGTAGATAGCTCAACTTGTGGAAGTCGGCAGTGGGCTTGGGTCAGTGTGCCTGCAGGAATAAACCCTTCAAGCCTGAAATATCCTTAAGGCAGCATTAATCACACAGTGTCAGAGAGTGAACCTTAATCAATATGAGTGCAGAACTAGAAGCCCCAGGAAAGCAACCAAGCTGGAAAATGTGATTGTTGAATCCAAGGAAGCAATTCCAACATTGCCTACATATAGCTGGCTTTGGAGTTATCACATCTCTAAAGATGAGTGGACACGTAAAACGATCCGTCCACACTGACAGAAGGCGGAGTAAGAAAGAGAGGAAGAGGAAGAGGAGAGCTGACTGTAACTTAACAAAGACAGCAGAGGGACACACATGGAAGCAGGCAAGCAAGGAAGGCGCGGAGTAGGCATTGAGAAAGCGCCGTTACAAAAGCAACTCCATAGTTGAGAACAATTGCGAGAATCAGTATCCGCAAGAATGGAGGACAGACAGCTTATGACAGCTTAGTGTAATTTGTTTAAGATATGTTTATTACGTTTGCTCTTGAAGGCTCTTAGAATCAGAAGCAGTCCTGTCATGTCATTTCATGATTGTCATGTCATTTCTCTCGCAAACGCGGAAGCTCTTGGCGAAGGATGGGCCCAAAGTTGAGTCCATTTGCGTTTCACTTTCCGTTTCCGCAGCCCACCTGCTGGGATTTGCTGCAAGGAGCAGCTGCGGCTGGTGCCGGCTGGAGAATGTCGCTGGAAAAGGGAGTGAATTGCTGTTGAAGATTGAGATGCCATAAACAATCACAATTTATCACAAGTTCACCAATGTTTGGCTGCTGGTTTTCACGCGGTCTTAAAGGCTCAAGCTTCTTAGTTGTCTAAAGGCTGCCAGTATCTGCCGGTAGAGCAATTTTTGGAATCTGGATATGGCCTTGGCACTTGGGACCAGGCTGACCGCATTCATCATTCACATGTGAAGTGGAAGAAATAGCACGTTTCATCATTTTTCATCATGTTTCCATATCTTTCCTTTCTCTCTCGGGCTCCTTTCTTTGAAACTGCTCATGATTCTGTTGGTGCTGGTTTAATTTGGTTGCCGTGGTTCGTCCGCTTCTACTCCGTTTACCTTGTCCCAAGCCCAACGGAATCTCGACATTCCGGACTTGCCGGTGCTGGTCTGGGTTCGCTGGCCAGGGCCAGTCCAGGTGTGCCTTCTCATTTGATTCATGGTTCGGACCCAAGGAGTTCAGCAGTGTCATGGTATGTCATGGTACTTACGCTGACAAGATCTGAAACATGGGGTGGTAATGGATGGCATCTGGATTTATCCGATGGCAATTGCAATGAAGTCTCGAGCCAGCTGATCTATGATATTGGTGGAAATGTTGAAATATGTTGAAACACGTTTGTTCCCTCCATATATTTCTCTCAATTCCTGCATTGCATTTGGCTCATTTTGATTCATTTTGGCTCAGCTGCCCTCGGGCCAGTTGTTTCATGTTTTGTCAAAGCCAAGCGGGCCGAGATGACGGGCCTTTCGTCTTTGCTCCAAAGATTATGCTGCTCGAAAGCAGCCGGCCATGTGTTGCCTTCACGGACATGGACCGACGGACCAGGAACATACACATCTCAGAACCTTGGAATATAATGACATATCCACTAATTATCCCGAACAATATGTATATTTATATATATATAATTATATCCCTTGAATGGAACGCCAACATACTCCTCGAAGACCTCGGGTTCGAGTGGCATTAGTTTGAACCCCCTCTCGCACGAGTTGCTTCCTACATTTGTGTAGATGTTCATGCTTTGTCCTGCTTTTTCCTTTGTGCTGAGGTAAGTTTCTCTTTCCCGTCCTAGCTGCATGCGCAACCGTGCACGAGAATGTTGTTCGAGAAATCGGCCAGCATGACCATGCCGATCATGTAGACCATGTGTATATGGAGGCCGGACTGGGTGTGATGAGATGTGATGAGGGATACCCCACGGGTTGATACCGCTGAGACAAGAGGGCAGATATGTGCAGCATTCGGATGATTCGGCTTAGCGTGCACGGAGCTGAGCTGAAGAGGAAAGAGATGTAAAGAGAGTTCAAAGCGAATGATGGGAGTGGTACTGTAGATACTGAGTTACTGGTAAGAGGATTAAGAGGATGCAACTGGTAGATGGAAGACTGATGGTGGG